>SPJY01029059.1:963904-997840 GCA_005191435.1 Raddia distichophylla | reverse complement strand
AAAAAAAAAGCCCGGGAAAGTACCTCGATGTCATTGTAGAAGACGACGGGATGGTGGCGCGACGAGGCAGCTACGGCGACCCGGGCGTGGTGGAGGTGGGGCACCGGAGGTGGCCGGCGGTGGAGGTGGCCGGCGGTGGGGAGGCGGCGCGGGTGCGCGGCGGCGTTGCGGCGGGGCGGGGTGGCGCCGCGTCGGGGGCGGCAGCGGCGGAGTGCCGTGGCGACGACGGGGTGGGGCAGTCCCGAACGCTAAGGCGGGATCTCAAGCGTTGCAGTCTCGACGGCCAAGTGTAAGCCGTCGAGACTATGGCCGTTCTCTCGACGGCCACTTACAGGCCGTCGACACAGCCCTAGTCCAGGCTCAGTACCGACAGCATAAATAAGCCGTCGACACTACACCCGTAACGGGCGAATCCAATGTGACTGTATCGACGGCATAAATAAGCCGTCGACGCTACTCCTCCCCACTTGTATCGACGGCATAAAGCCCAACCGTCGGTATTGTCGTCGAGGGTGATTGTGTCGTCGGCCCGGTGTAAAACCGTCGATACTATCTCTGCCGAGGGCAAATGTTGACTACCATCGATATAGATACTTTGTCTCGACGGCTTAGTAGGAAGCCATCGAGACAACCTTTAGTCTCGAGGGCAGCTCCCCCCAGGGGCTTAATCGGTCAAACGACTCTATTTTAATTTTTAAAATTTAAAAGAAAACATTTTAAATGATCAGACCACTCCATACTGTTTCCTACATAAAATTACAAGTATAGAAAAAAATTCAAAATTTTTAAAGCTTACTGTGCGGTGACTCCTTTGTAAATGGATGCTTTCCGAAGAATTTGAGTTGAATGTTTACTATTCCATGCGTTTCCATGATCAATAAACATACGTTTGAATTTAATTTATTTTAATTAATCGGGTAACAATTTTGTACGGCTAATTACATTAATTGATAACCTCATCCGTTTAAAATTTAAACTCTTAGCTTTTCAAAATTAAATATTATAATTCAAACATTGTTTAAAGGCTACGTCGACGTATATTATTCGAATGAAACATAACAAAAAACATAGCAACATACATATCTTCATCACGACATTCGCATCATTTAACTAGATATCATAAAAATCTCAAAGAATTTGAAATGAACTTTAAATCACAAAAAAATTCAAAAAAATATGAATTAAAATGTTTTCAATAATAGTTGTATCGACGGCCACATTTTAGCAGTCGATACTGTCTTACTGGCGGCTCACTGTATCGACGGCGTAACGTCTAGCCGTCGATACAACGTACAGGCCGTCAAGGCCCTCACGGTTGTCCAAGATGTGTCGACGGCTGATTGGTAGGCCGTTGAGAGTATCCACATGAATCGACAGTTATGATCTAGCCGTCGAGACAAGTGGATGTGTATCGACGGCTTTGTGGTGGCCGTCGATACACTAACTGGCAGTTGACTCTCCTGCCGATTCCTGTAGTGAATAATTGTTCGATGTCATAAGTCATGACACGAACAACTTGTAATTAAGCACAATTGTTTCTAATGGCTAGCTTATATGCTAATTTGTTTCCATGTAGGATTACAAAAAGTACCTTTTAAAACTCTCAAAGTTCAGATTTAATAAATAATCAAATAATGTTGGCCATGGAAATTGATCATAAAATCCATGCAAATGAATGTTACAAATAGGGTAGAAATTCTTTGTCGTGTATGCAACAATGTAATAAAGTAGTGTGCAGACCTAGAGGTTGTAGGTACTTTTGCATAAAACATTCAGTCACGTGTACTCGGGACATGTTTAATGATAAACTCATTTAACATTCAGATCCAATAATGTAATAATAGAGTAGAGATTAATATATAATAGAGAAAATATAGTGAGAAGTAGAATACTGATTGAAAAATAAATAAATATGACAGTTTAGAAATATTTTGTAGCGTTAAACATGTCCTCATCCTCTTGCTCAAGGGGTAAAAGATTTCCACGCAATTGGATCAAAATTTTTTTTACCCACATATTAAAAAATCCATTTTCAATTAAAACAAAATAGAATTGGTGAAGTTATTCATTTCCAATACTCACTATTTGTAATCGAAAAATGAAATCGCTTTCAGTAGCTTTGCTATTTAGCGGTCTATGTGGCCGCATGATGCGGTTCATGCTGACTTGTTGACTTGTTGACTTGGTTTATTTCAGTACCTCAGCTCAGACCGTCCTGGACGTCAGTACCTCCATCCCCTTCCTCTGCATTCCTCCGCAATACTCCCTTCGTTTGTTTTTTTTACGCTTTTAACTTTTAGATATGGGATGCATGATGCTTTGCAAGAAAAAACCGACCGCTCAGCGCAGAAATTAGTGGCTTGGCTTCTCATCATCTCGATCATGTGCAGGAACCTTACAAGTTGGTGATCGAATCGATCGTAGTTCATGGCGGAGGTTGTGTGCTCTGCGGTTGCCGAGGAGATTGTGAGCCAAATCTTATCAGGTGTGATGGACAACCACGGGCGCAGATCGGACGACGACCTTACAAGTTGGTGATCGAATCGATCGTAGTTCATGGCGGAGGCTGTGTGCTCTACGGTTGCTGAGGAGATTGTGAGCCAAATCTTATCTGGTGTGATGGACAACCACGGGCGCAAGTGCAAATCAGACGACGAGGAGACCAACGAGATGCTGGAGATGGCGCACATCAAGCTGGAGGCTGTTCTTGATGCGTCCGCTGCTACGTTGGCGCCGGAAGCTGAAGCACGCCGCCGAGGAGTGCGAGGACACGCTGCGGAGGTACAAGCGGCGCGTCGTCGAGGAGGACGAAGGGAAGGAGCAGGCGGCGAGGAGCTCCTCCTTGCCTCGACGGCTGGCTCACGCCACCAAGTCGCTCGTCTCCTTGTTCAGGCGCGGCGACGTCGACGGCGGAGACGGCGGCGGCTCCGTCGTCGGGAGGTTCGAGCGGTTCGCAGACGGCGCCGGCAAGTTCCTGAGGCTGGTGGAGCTCGGCGGCGCGCCACGGTGCTACACGTTCTTCGATCCTCTCATCGGCCACCTCCTCGCCGGCGAGGAGCTGCAGTACATCGGCCACCTCCTTGCTTGATGCTTGGTATCGCCATCCGGTTCACCTCCCACTTCAAGCCCGCGGCCGAAGCTGCTTCCTTGGAGCTCGCGCAGCTGCCGATGCAGGACTTCGGCTGGGTTCCATACACTGATTCCACTGACAGAGAACAATGGAACAGCTTCCATAGCACTGCAACCCAGTGGCTTCGCCCAGACCCACACTGCTGCAGGCAGCAAGAGCCAAGAAGAACCCAAGCCTCGCAGCAGCACAGCAAGCAGCAGCTCATGGAGGCGATCGGATGCTTCTCTGGATCCGCTCATTGGAGTGTCCTTGCAAGTTGCAATGCTACGTCCCGCTTGCTCCAAAGCACAACAACACGCAGAGGCGCACAAGAGAAACGGCTTGCTTAAAAGAGACGCCAAGATATCTTAGAATTGGGCTCCACTTGTCGCCCCATGTCAGTTCAGAATTTGGCCTGGTGCCTGCAGTTGGAAGCTCTGCGATCGAGGTGATCGACGGCAAGGAGCAGAGCGTTGTGCACACCAACATTAGCCTAGAACAACTGGACGAGGTGTTGCTGCCAAAGGCAATAGATTGGCTGAACCGTAAGGCCGAAGCGACCGTGCATCAGATGGTCTGGAAGTCTGAACATGGCGGCGCGTACCTTCAGGTAGAGAAGATGCCACCGGAGCACACGAGCCAGCAGGCCTGGAACAGAAGGAGGTCGGCAATCCAGCGGCGCCAAGACCCAAAGATGGAGATATGCACACCGATATACTCACACTTCTTCAATCTTTGGTGTGCACACGTACCTCGTAGCCTACAGGGCTCCATCATGGAATGGCTTCGGAAGGCGAAAGAAACGCAGTCGCCGCAGCGGAGCACTCCTTCGGTACTTTCTACCTCTGGTCAAAGTTTAGAAACCCGGGTCAAAGTTATCTAGGGTGGTCTTTGCTTTATTAGCTACGTCACTATCTTGTAAGAACGCGGGGGCGGTCCGACGGCCGGCGTCCGACGCCCAGGGGTACGATCCGCAGTGGTTGAGCGGAGAGCACGCCGTCAGATATTATTGTTTGGTTGTTTGCTGCCTTGTTTTGCTGTATTTCATTCATCCCTACATCATCGAAGGGTTGATTTGGACTATATGTTGAAGTTCTGCCGAAATGTTTGCTGCTGTGACCTTTTTTTAGCATTTGCCACGCTGGGCACTGTTATCACCAGAGAATCGGAGTTGTTGATAGCTTCATTTATGGAACTATGTATGCGGTTCCCATTTGTGATATCAGGCCGTTGTGCCTGAGGATCTGAGTTGATGATAAGCATTATTTGCACTGTCTGTGTGTAATGTGGCGACAACTCTATTGTGACGTCCTGTGGGGGGAGGGGGCGAAGAACCGTGGCAACATGGCAGCTGGACGAGGAACCCGCGGGGGCGACGGCGAGGAACGAAGAGGGGCAGTTGTGGCCGGCTCGATGCCGGGGCCGCGACGGCGGTGACAACGGGGCAATTAGAGCTAGGGTTAGGGGAGCGATGGGAACGGGGAGGGAGAGAGTAGTGTCGTGACCGCTGCTCGCTCGATCGTATTCTCATAAGACACTTTTGCCCCTTGTTAATTCGATGTGAAATGACCTGGCTGCCCTCCGTACCTCTGTACTTTCACCGGTACCTATATACCTTTGTCTTTGTACCTTTCATTATGGAGCATCCGATCTGAGGGAATGAATGGCCCATATTATCCGCACACATAGTAGAACTTTCCCTTTTAAGATATGTAAGTTGGTCAAAGTATAGAAACCCGGGTCAAAGTTATCTAGGGTGGTCTTTGCTTTATTAGCTAGGTCACTATCTTGTAAGAATGCAGGGCGGTCCGACGGCCCGCGTCCGACGCCCAGCGCTGGTCGTTGAATGGAGATCCAACGGCCAGCGTTAAATCTTGAGAAAAGTTTTGTTATTTTTGTTTCGGCATGTAAAAAAATTCAAAAAAATCATAAAAAATCTCTAATGCATGTATATTTCCACCCAAATTTTTTGTATTGCTATACAACATTTATGCATCTAGATTTTTATTTAAAAAAGGTTTATATAAATGAATATTGATCATACAGATTTGAATAAAATACATATGAGACCTGACACTGATTAGAGAATATTTATAATTTTTAATGATTTATTTGATTTTTTAATGGTGAAACAAAAATAACAAGTTTTTACACAAGATCTAACGCTGGCCGTTGGATGGAGATCCAACGGCCAGCGCTGGCCATTGGACGGGGGCGCGTCCGAAGCCCATAGGATAGCCCCCGCGTTCATCTTGTAAGGTCTGGGATTAGAGTTGTGACCAGAGTTGTTTTATTAGGTCACTATGTCGTGTTCATCCTCTGTTTAGGGAGCACATCTCAAAATTATTATTGTAGCCGTCAATCTTGGTCGCACCATAGCCAGCCTAAATGCTTGTATCTGTTGTAAAACCTTGCAATCAAATATAGTCTAAGGTAAAGAAAAACATTCACGTAATCATAGAGGAGAAAAGAACACAACACGTAGGGGTGAATTTCTGCTTTATTAATTTCTCATTTTGATAATACACTGAGTCTCCACCTCTATTTATACTTTAAGTTAGATCCAATACGGATAGTCCATCGGTAGGCCAACTAGATATGAACTCCAAGGCTCTAGGCCCGCCAAGGGGGTTCACAACACTCCCTTTGAACCTTGCCAACGAGATGCATATGTCTCATCAAAATTTCAAAAAGGAAAAAGTATGTTTCACCCCTCAGCTATAGTGGTGCAGAGACTCTAGCCCCCACGTGCAATACCATCTAAGTAGACCCTTGTATTATGTATAGTGGTGCAGATAACCCCCCGCAAGCGGTTTTTAGGATGGTTTTGCCACCGTGGCAGCCCGCGTGGAATGTTATTGCTACACGGATTGAACACATGTCATTTTCTTTTTAAAATCTATTATTGTTTCACAGGTTCCACATGTCAATCTCCAATGTCTTCTTCATCTTTTATCTTCTTCTCTCTCCTCCCAACCGCAGACACTACAGGAATACGATGTAAGCCGATGTAAATAGCCCAAAAGCTGACGTAAATATCAATTTATGTCGGCATGCTGACGTAAATAAGTCGACGTAAACAAAGTGACGTAAATAAGGTTATTTATGTCGGCGGCCAACGTAAATAGACATTATTTACGTTGGCCTTGCGGCCGACGTAAATAATGGACGTTGGGGAGGGTCGTCGCCATGGGCCCTTATTTACGTCGGTCATAGCCGACGTAAATAGCCTTTGCCTTATTTACGTCGGCCGCGGCCGACGTAAATAAACGGCCGTCGCTAGGCGGTGCCAGCGGGCACTAGGCGTATTTACGTCGACACGCCTGGCCGACGTAAATATTGGGGTAACTTGCATGATTCTTAATTCGATTGTTTACATCTCCCACCTGGCCGACGTAAATAATGGGGTACTACTAGCCGGGGTGGCATGGTTCCAAACTGGGGAACTGCTGGGTGGCACAATCAGTCACAATTTTTTCAATTTAATTCCAGCAGTGTATACACAAAAAAAATGAATAATTCACATTCAAACGCTAATCCATACTTCAATTATCAGCCCAATTTAACCATCAACATTCAATCATCAAATAATGTTTCTAATGGACGGCTTATATGCCAATTTGTTTCTCGGTAGGATTAAAAAATTACCTTTTAAAACTCTCAAAGTTCAGATTTAACAAATAATCAAATAATGTTGGCCATGGAAAATGATCATAAAATCCATGCAGATGAATGTTATGATTAGAGTAGAAATTATTCTTCGTGTATGTAACTAAATGTAATAAAGGCCTTGTTTCTTCCTGATTAAATTAAATTAAATGAAACAAGAATATAACTGGAAGCTCCCCCTAAAATATGGCAAAAATAACAACAAGAGCTCCCCCTATATCCTTGGCAAATTTGAATCTAAATGCAATATGACCGGATATATCGGACAATACGAGAAGACTTAAATAACTAGCAATTCATCATTACATCATCATCACAGGATAAATAAAGTCTTACAGCCACAGCATACCACATAAATTATCGAGTTTAAAACATAGTTTTGCACACACTTAAACATTCAAGCTTCAAACGTAGGAATCTAAGAGTAGAATGGATAAATGAAAATCTGATAAAAGAAAATCTTCTCCCCCTTTGGCATCAAGACGCCAAAAAGAGAAAAGACACTGGAAGTGGACTACTCAATCCACTCAGGATCACTGCTGCTTAGGCTGCCGCCACCTTGACCGCCGCCACCACCACCACCACCACCACCACCGGTGACCTCATCATCATCGTCGTCGCCGCCACCGGATGGAGGAATCCCAAACAATCCTCGAGTATAGGAGTCAATGGTAGTGTTGGGAGACTCAGAATCATCAGAAGATAGAGGCATACCGAGATGCTTCTTGATGTCCCGGATATGCTTGCGGTTGTCGCGAAGATGGACAATAGTGTCCTTTACCCTTTCATTCATCTTGCGACACATACAAAAGATGGACTTCAGCATCTTCTTGATAGAGTCACCAGAGGATGACGGGCTAGACCGAGCTGAAGACGGTCCCGCCCTATCATGAGGAGCAGAAGAGGGACCCGCGCTACCACGAGAAGCGGAACCCCTCCTGGGCGGAGTCGCAGAAGCCCCGCCAGGAGAAGCTAGTCCACGGGTGGTCACAAGGTAGGGAGTGTGCTTCACATCCAGCACAAACTTAAGAGGACAGCTCTTCTTGGGATCATTAGCACTGATTGTGATCTCACACCAGATGAAATCCAGCACATGAAAAGGACGTTCTCGTAGACCAATTTTCATCATAAGGTTGCAAGAATAGGAGAGGACACGAGAAGCGTCACCTTCTTTAGGACAAAGAGTCTTGCGAAGAATGCGGTTGAGCACTTGGTAGAAAGGCTTCATGGTCTCAGTTGCTCCTGCCTTAGAAGGAATAGGCCCATCATACAAGAACTTTAGCTCATGATTCTTTAGAGCATCCACGTCGTGGATCTCCTCCATGTTGCCTCTAGTGGACAGCTTCAGGTGTTGACCAAATTCCTTGTTCGTGAAGTGATAGAATACTCCATCGCACATGAACCAGAAAATGTCGTTAGCGACACCCCCAGCAATGTGCAATGTAGCATAGAACTGACATATCATCTCATCGTTCCAATCATGCTGAAAACTTAAGATGTTGGTCAATCCCATGGTGTCGCAGGCAGAGATTACTTCATTGATAACCCAGCGCCATGCCTTCCCAATCAATGAATTGCATGCGCATGACTGGGCTCTTCTTTCGCACAAAGGCAGCATCATAGAAATCTTGATGAAAAAAGTTCCAAAATCTTTCATCAGTCCCTTCTTCCTTCTCATACTGCAGAGGATCCTCAGCCCTGCGGTATTGGATCTCCTTGATGTCCGCGACATAATAGCCGGGAAGCTTTGGAGTGACATTATGAGTGAAGGTCCTCGTTGACTTCTTGATCAACAACGGACCAATTGGATCATGGATATTCGCTCGCTTCCATTGAGCCATTCTCTCTTGATAGTCCGTAGGATGCTCATTGGGCGAGGCAGAAGGAGGAACAACAGTCGAACTTGAGGTTCGTTGCCGTTTCGAAGGATTAGCAATACCCTTGCCTTTGGGATCATGCTGAGAAGAAGACATCTGCATGATAAACATGATGGAATCAAAGAATTGCAAAGATAATGCCCAGAATTGCCAGGAATATGATCCATGATCCACACAGTACACCCCACGTCCGAACATCCTACAGACGTCAGAACATCCGATGGGCTGATCGAGGTGATCGACGGCAAGGAGCAGAGCGGCGTGCACACCAACATTAGCCTGGAACAACTGGACGAGGTGTTGCTGCCAAAGGCAATGGATTGGCTGAACCGTAAGGCCGAGGCGGCCGTGCATCAGATGGTCTGGAAGTCTGGACATGGCGGCGCGTACCTTCAGGCAGAGAAGATGCCACCGGAGCACACGAGGCAGCAGGCCGGGAACAGAAGGAGGTCGGCAATCCAGCGGCGCCAAGACCCAAAGATAGTCTCGCACTTCCTCAATCTTTGTTGTGCACACGCAGCTCGTAGGCTACAGGGCTCGATCGTGGAATGGCTTCTGAAGCCGAATGAAATGCAGTCGCCGCGGCGGAGCACTCCTTCGGTCTAAGATAATTGACCTTTAAGATATAAGTTGGTCTTTGCTTTATTAGCTAGGCCACTATCTTGGTAAGGTCTGGGATTAGAGTTGTGTCCGGAGTTGATTTATTAGGTCACTATGTTGTGTTCGTCCTCTGTCTAGGGAGCACGTCTCAAAATTATTATTGTAACGGTAAATTTTGCTCGCACCATAGCCGACCTAAATGCTTGTATCTGCTGTAAAACCTTGCAATCAAGTATAGTCTAAGGTATAGAAAAACAATCACGTAATCATAGAAGAGAAAAGAACACAACACGTAGGGGTGAATTTCTGCTTTATTAATTTCTCATATTGATAATACACTGAGTCTCCACCTCTATTTATACTTTAAGTTAGATCCAATACGGATAGTCCATCGGTAGGCCAACTAGATATGAACTCTAAGGCTCTAGGCCCGCCCAGGGGTTCCGCAACACTCCCCTTGAACCTTGCTAACGAGATGCATATGTCTCATTAAAATTTCAAAAAGGGAAAAGTATGTCTCATCCCTCTGCTATAGTGGTGCAGAGACTCTTGTATTATATATGTATAGTGGTGCAGATAACCCCCGCAAGCGGTTTTTAGGACGGTTTTGCCACCGTGGCAGCCCGCATGGAGTGTTATTGCTACACGGATTGAACACATGTCATTTTCTTTTTAAAATTTATTATTGTTTCATAGGTTCCACATGTCAATCTCCAATGTCTTCTTCATCTTTTATCTTCTTCTCTCTCCTCTCAACCGCAGACACTATAGGAATCCCATGTAAGCCGACGTAAATAGCCCCAAAGCCGACGTAAAAATCTATTTATATCGTCATGCCGACGTAAATAAGTCGACATAAACAGAGCGACGTAAATAAGGTTATTTATGTTGGCGGCCGACGTAAATAGACATTATTTACGTTGGCCTCGCGGCTGACGTAAATAATGGCTGTTGGGGAGGGTCGTCGCCATGGGCCCTTATTTACGTCGGCCATAGCCGACATAAATAGCCTTTGCCTTATTTACGTCGGCCGCGGCCGACGTAAATAAATGGCCGTCGCTAGGCGGTGCCTAGGCGTATTTACGTCGACACGCCTGGCCGATGTAAATACTGGGGTAACTTTCATGATTCTTAATTCGATTATTTACCGCGGCCCACCTGGCCGACGTAAATACTGGGGTACTACTAGCCAGGGTGGCATGGTTCCAAACTGGGGAACTGCTGGGTGGCACAATCAGCCATAATTTTTTCAATTTAATTCCAGCAATGTATACACAAAAAAAAAATGCACAATTCATATTCAAACGCTAATCCATACTTCAATTATCAGCCCAATTTAACCATCAACATTCAATCATCAAATAATGTTTCTAATGGTCGGCTTATATGCCAATTCGTTTCCAGGTAGGATTAAAAAATTACCTTTTAAAACTCTCAAAGTTCAGATTTAACAAATAATCAAATAATGTTGGCCATGGAAAATGATCACAAAATCCATGCAGATGAATGTAACGAATAGGGTATGTCGGTGTCTGGGAAAAGCGCCTACTGAGGGCGGCGGGTCCTCGGCCCGGCAGACGAATTTATAGTTGGAGTGAGGCCCAACAACAACCCTTCTCAGCAGCCCGGGGTGGCGGCCGAGCTCTCGAGGGCTTTGGCTGCGCAGTCTTCCCGGACCGTGCCTGGTGCGGCTTCGGATTCGGATACAGATCCGTCGTACGGTGGGACTAAGAGGGGGTGAGAGAAGAAGTGAAGGAAATACAAACCGTCCGAGACGAGTAATTTTACCCTGGTTCGAGCCGCCACTGCTGGGTAATAGCTCTACTCCAGCCTTTGTTGATTATATGGTGGAAAATAGTACAAGTGCGCCGAGACCGGGCTAGAAGGCGCCGGCCCCGAGCTTACAGGGGAGTGTGACTACGGCTACTGCTAAGGAAACTTCGGATGCTGGTGTGGCTTGCCCTCTTAGACTGCTTGGGATCTATCAGACTCCCTTGTTATGCAGGGGAGGCTTCTCCTTTTATAGGCGCCACACGCTGCCCAGAGCTGGTACGGCGGGCCCCGCACCTATTCCTGCTTTGCCCATCTTTAGTGGCGGCGCCCTTGTCTCGTTCCCGGGTTCCGTCCTGTCTGTGGCCTGCAAAGAGAAGCTTCCCTAGTTAGTACTAGACACGTGTTCGTCTCAGTGTGCCGATACGGGGGAGCAGCTTGCGCAGGGAAAAAGCACTTTCCCTTTATCCCCTATGTGGCATTGACTGGTCGAAGCCAGCTTCACGCCACTCGTTGGGTGCGTCGCGTAGCGCGGCAGCCGCTGCCATCTGCCCAAAGGACAAACGGCACGGCGAGTTGCCTGCGCGGCTATCTCCCAGGCTACCGAAGCCCTGGGGAGGTGCGGTTCTCTCTGTCAACGCCGAGGAAAACGTAGTGGGGCGCGACAGCTGTCGCCACCTGTCCTTGGGACAGGTGAGCTGTCCGCAGGTCATTGACTGGTCGAAGCCAGCTTCACGCCACTCGTTGGGGGCGTCGCGTAGCGCGGCAGCCGCTGCCATCTGCCCAAGGGACAAACGGCACGGCGAGTTGCCTGCGCGGCTATCTCCCGGGCTACCGAAGCCCTGGGGAGGTGCGGTTCTCTCTGTCAACGCCGAGGAAAACGTAGTGGGGCGCGACAGCTGTCGCCACCTGTCCTAGGGACAGGTGAGCTGTCCGCAGGATCCTCTCCCGGACTAGGGATTGTTCGGGAGGTGCGCAACACTCCTGATTAGGACCGAGGGAGGCACGGTTGCCTTGTTCAAGCCCGGGGATGGCCCCAGCGGGCTAGACACTCCTTTCCGTACGGCCGGCGACGGCCTTTTGGACTCTCTGTACGCGTGGCAGGCCAGTACGGATCCGGCCCAAGGCCCATTTCGGGGTGGGCAGATCACAAATCACCAACAGCCAGCCCCCGATCCTCGAGCGGGTCACGTGGCTAGGGTTTTTTGGAGCCGCTGGGACGAGAGGTCGAGCATTGAATTTATTTGACTGAAAAGTGGGGCAGTTACGTCTCCTTGGGCACGATCCCCACGATCTCCGCATTGACCGTTGCCTTCCTTGATAAGGCAGTGTTTTGGGGGAACTCCTACTGCAGAACATCCCCTTTGTCCTTGTCTTCATCCCTCCATCTCGCCCTTTGCCTTCCTGCTTTCGGCTGCCATGGTGATCATCAGAGATAGCGTTCTCAAGTGAGATAGGATGGCTAAGTTGGAGAGGGATGGCTTCGTGAAGCCGGGGTGTTGGAGGCTTCCTGGCACAGCCTGGGAGCCAGAGCTCGAGCCTACCGAACTGGTCTGCTTTGAGAGCTCGGCCATCTGTGGGTTCCAAGCACCGGAGTCGCAGTTCTTGACCTACTTCTTCACCCTTATGGAGCTACGGCTGGAGAATTTATCCCCGTAGGACTTGTCCATCTTTGCACACCTGTGTGAGGCGTACTGCGGGGTGTGGCCACGGTGAGTCTCTTTGCGCAGTACTTCGAGCTGAAACCCGTCGGCCATCGCGTGGGCAACGGCGGGGTCTTCTATCTTACCACGCGCCGAGCCCGGGGCAGCCGATCATATCCGGAGTACGAGGTCAAGACAAAAGTCAATGGTTGGGTCCGGCGGTGGTTCTACCTGAACCGCGGAGTTTCGGACTTGGAGTATTCTTCGGCCGCGCCGGATGCGCCGATCTGCCGGAGGACCAAGTGATGGCGTACGAGATTGCGGAGCTCGCCCAGAGGGGCTTGACGGGCTATGACATTGTCATCAGTTTCGTCCAGCACCGGATCAGCCTGCTGGGGCGGTGTGAGCGGTGCGTCAGCGAGATGGGCGGCTGGGAGGATGCGGACTGGGATTTCCACTAAGGTGAGCACCTGTCACGTTGCTCTGTTTGAATTTTGGGTCGGCGTGCGTAGTGACCGTTCGTGACGCTTTGCAGGGCTTTCGGCCCGTGATGCTGCGAGGATCGCGGGGATGCTGCTGTCCATGGAGAAGAATCCTTGTCCCGGAAGAATCGTGAGGGGCAGATTGTCCACGGTAAATGCCCGGTAGGTATTTTATTGAATTCCGGACCATGTGCGCCTGTAGGGTCCTGATGGCTCTGCCGATTCTTCGTGCACAGCAAACGCGGACTGAGGCCACGAAGGCAACGGACTCCGCGGGGGAGCCCTTGGACGTACAGCCATTAGCGGCGCGCTCGCCCTCAGAAGGATTACCGGCGGCGCCTGGCGGAGCATTAGCCTTGTCGGCGGTGTCAGGCGAGGGAAGCTCAACGCCGGCTTCGATCGCGGCGGGCATGGCGCAGGCAAGCGCAGAGATGCGGGCAAGGAAACGCACGGCATTGGTGTAGGTGAGGATTTTCTCCTTGACGCGGGCTAAGTGTTGGGTGCTCAGCCGATCTTATGCTCTATTTTCTGCGCGGGTCCAGGGCGCGGCACTTACGAAAAAGAGGACGAGGTACCGGCCTGCCCAGGACTGCGACGACGAGGATGTCGCACCTGCGGTGGGTCCGTCGCCGGGGGTGACGTCGCAGCGGGGGCTCGCGAAGAAGGTCGTCGTAGCCCGGCCTGGGAAGAAAGCGGTCACGCCGACCACGAGCCGCGTCGGCGGGCCAAAGACGGAGCTTTTCCTGCTCCTTACCCTAGGGGTGTACGCGGGCACGGAGCTTTAACCAGCGCGTAAGTTTCTCGCGCTTTCCGTTATCGTCCTGCCTCTGTATTTGATCGCTCCATGTGTTTCTGATTGCAGTGCGTAGCATCGAGGTGGTAGTTGACGTGCGGCCCCCTTTCGCCGAAGTCAGGACGACTGAGGGCGAATTGGTCAAGCTCGTGGGGGCGTTGATGCTGGCTCCGCGCGAGGGGGAGAAACGCTCCCGCCCAGGGAGGAAAGAGAGACGCTTTTGTCCCGGCTGCTGGAGACCGGCGAGACGTTGTCGACGCAGCCGAAGGCGCGTGGCAAGAAGAGGCAGTTGATCCGCGGGGGGTCATCGACTTGCCTACCGATGGCGGTGCTGGACGCGTCCGCCGAGGTCACAGAGAAAGTGAGGGTGGATGCCGCCGGGGCTTCGCTGTGGGTTACCCCCGTGCGCGTTGAAGGACGCACGGCGCATGGTTGTGGCCGATTGATCGCCGGGGGATCGCCGACCTTTTCAAGACTCCAATCGGGGACGCGTCCCCGGCGCCTGACTGGCGTATGCTGCTGGTCGGTTGGGACTGGCCGATGCGCGTGCTCACGCCGTTGGGCTAAATGGCTGTCTCGGTGCCCAGCGTGGGCCCGCTAGCGTCCGCGGGCTGGATCTCTGCAACCCCGGAGTCTGTGGAGCAACAGGCGAACGACCGGGCGCAGCGCTCCACCATGGGAGGTGCGCCGGTCTTAAAGATCCGCCTAGCCTCCGGTCTGACGTGGGAGGATCTCCCAGCGCGCTTAGGCGCCGTCTCCGTAGGCGACCTAAATCTTGCTCTCAAGCGCGCCGAGGAAGCAGAGGCCGAGGCGGCACGGTTACAGCTGGCGGCAGAGGGCGAGGCGGGGTGTCCTCAGCCAAGTCCGCTTATGGTGACTGGCGCGGCTCCCACGTTTCTGGCTCCTGCGGAGGGTGAAAGTGCGGCAGATGCGGAGCTTCGGACGGCAAAGGCCGACAAGATCCTGGCAGAGAATGCGCTAGTCAAGTTTAAGGCTCGGCTCGAGGAAGCGCAGGCTGCTGCCTGCTGCTCAGAGGGCCGCGCAGCGGGCCGAACCCTCATTGGAGAAGCGCGAGCTCGCACAGCAAGTCGTCTGGCTCCACGATGAGCTCCAGTAATCGCGGGATGCCGCAGAGCAAGCGGTCCGGGCCAGGACCGGACTCGAGGAGTCCCTGGCCGCCGCGGAGGTGGCGCGTAAGGCCCTGGCCGGAGGAGATGAAGTCCGGTCTCTCTCGGAGGAGGCGGACAAGACCAGGGGCAAGCTCACGGCTGCCAAGCTAGAGGTGGACGAGCTGAAGGCCGCGCTGGCGGAGGCTCGGGCTGTGCTCCGCGAGGTCAAATTGGTCGCGGAGCAAGCGACAGCGGCGAAGGCCGAGCTTGCGGGCAAGGTGGAGGAGGCTGAGAGACGAGCGGCCGTGGCTGGAGCGACCGTCCCGTTCTCTGCAGCTTCACCGGGACCGTCCGCGGTGGCGGCGTCACGCGCTGAGTTGTCAGAGGGGGCCGCTCGGAGTCCTCGGACCGCATGCCTCTGACATTCCATGAGGCGCATCCTCGTGGGCTTGACCTGATCACGTGCGACGCCATCGAGGAGAAAGTGAGGGGTGCGCTCGCTCTGCACAAGAAGGTAAGCACCCTCGCTGTTGTGTGTTACGTCTTGGCGTTGACCTTTTTTATGACTTTGATTCGTTTGCTCTCGCTTCAGTCCTATACCCTTCTTGCCGCCGTAGCCTCGCTGATCTGGGCAGCGCGCGGGCAAGCTGGCAATGATGCGGCGGAGGTCAATCGCCTTTCGACCGAGCTTGCAGAAGCCCGGGCCCAAACGGACCGTGCGAGTGCGCTAGCTGCCGAGAACGAGGTCCGCTGGACCGCTCGCATCGCCGAGCTGGACGTCGGGCTCCAAGCGGCTCAGGAGCTGGAGAAGGAGGCCGCGGCGATGCTCGCCCTGGCCCAAGAAGCGGAGAAGGCCGCGGTGAGCCAGGCCCAGTCGGCCCAGGAGGAGGCAGGCCAAGCCCGGGCTGCACTCGTTGAAGAGAGCAGGCGCGCTGAGGCGGCCTCTAAGGAGCTGGAGGCGGTCTTGTCCGAGCGCAGCTCGATCACGCGTGGGCTCGAAGAAGCCCGCGATAAGGTCGCGGAGGAGATTGCCATGCTTCGGGAGGCTAAGCAGGCACAAGACCTCGTCGATGCCCGGGCTAAGCTGCGCCAGGAGCAAAACGAAATGGACTCGCAAGCCATAGAGCTGCTCCAAGCGAGGAAACGGATCCGCGACCTAGAAACCGAGCTGGAAAAGCTCAAGCTGCAGCACGGGATGTAGCTCAGCCCGGGCTGTTCTGTCCTCGAACTCCATGCTATACACTTTTTTGTTTCGTTGCTTGCTTAATGGACAAGCATTGCGTATTGTGGCCGGAGAACTTAGCCATTTTTTCTTTTATTTACTGCGTCAAATCGCACGCACTGTGTGCTCTACTACGCAGCACAATGTGTCGCTGACAGCAGGGGCACGCTTTCTAGGCATGGATGCGTAGGCGGAACAACTCCGCGACGGTTCACATGCCCAGCCCAAGCCATGAGTCAAGCCGATTTAACGTTTTCGGGCACCGTTAGCATAGTTGGGCCGAATTCGCGCATTGGGCCTTGGCCGTCAGCGGCTTTTCGCCTCGCTGACAGCAGGGCCAGGACACGCGTCGCGTGGTGACTGGCGCGGTTGGTATTCCACGGTGGAGCGCGTGCGCGCGCGTCTCCTCCGCTCGCGTCGTGGGTTTTAATTAGGAAAATTTTGATATATGCCACTGTAAAATGATCGGATCTGAGATACGCCATTACTTAACCGGAAATCTGCTGCGTGCCATTACAAAGTGCCATTTCTCTAAAATATGCCATTATGCCGTTGTGAACATCTGATCTTTCCTTAATCCTTTTCCTTCCTCCCTAATCTTTCTCCTTTCTCCTTAATCTTTCTTCCCTCTCTCCCTCACCTTCTCCTCGTGTGGCCGCCGCCCCCTTCCCCTAGCCTCCCCGCCGCTGGCCACCTCTCCTCCTCCCAGCATGGTCTCCTCTTCTCCTCCTCGCACCGCCTCCCCCACGCGGCTTCCTCCCCGCGCCGCTGCCTCCTCCTTGCGCCGCGGGCGGAATAGGAGGCCGCGCTGGCGGAGCACACCCAGATTCGCACCGACGAGGCGGCGGCCGCTGCACTGGCCGTCACACTCGCGGCGGAGGAGGAGGAGAATGCGGTGGCGGCGCAGATAGCTGCCGATGCAGCGTATGCTGCCGCTCTAGCAGCGGAGGGGGCGGCCTTGCCTGCGGCCGCGGGGGACGCCGCCACGGGGGAGGCCATGGAGGGGGCCGCCGAGGAGGTGGCGGAGGCCGCCGTGGTGGCTACGTCGCCTCCCATGGGCGCCTGCATCAACCGGCGGAGGGCGCGACACCCGCGCGCGCCCGGGCCGTCGGTGCCCACGCCGGTCCTGTCGTCGTCGTCGTCGCCGACAGCGGAGTCCGCTGCGTCGCCCGCTCGTCGTCAGCGCCACTCCTAGGAGTGGCGGAGTAGGATTAGGACTTGTAGGAGTAGGCCTTGGGTGCCGCTGTAGCCGTAGTGGCGCGGTGCCCCCTTTTGTGGTAGACAGGGATGCCAGGCAGCCTTTTGCTTGTATAATCTTCATCCTTGTAAGATCCTTTTTAGAAATGTGACTTCCTCTTTTAGTGAATCCACTTTGTTGAGCTTTCTCGTTTCCTTTTTTGTGCAGATCTATCATGCAAAAGTATGAAATCCGGATGAAAAGTAACGAAATTCTTAGGCGAATTTAGGAATTTTTGCCAGAACAAGTTAATTGAAACTTTGTTATTGTGCGCACAGTCATCCAGCCCCCGGGCTATGGCCAAGTCCAAGTGCGATTTTGGAGTTGGGCGCGGTCTAAAGACTAGAGTGACTTGGAGAAATTTCGCGCAAATTCCCAGCCCCTGAGCTTTAGCGAGGACGCGAGAGCGGCGCGGGCTTGGCAAGGTGTAGGTCTTAGAAAAATAAGCGAAAAAATTTCCAGCCCTTGAGCATTAAGCTGGGGCCCAAACCGGGCTCCCCAAGCAAACTTGACGTGGGCTTATTGTACCTTAGGCCGCGGGAGTTCCACACTGCGCGGAGCCTTACTAGGGTGCGAGAAGATGTCTGCTTATCTCGTCGTAGGAGCGTTCTGGAGTGCTTTATCCTTAGCCATCGGATTTTGGCCACGGGCCTGCCTAAGGTGGCCGTGTTCGAGCCCGGCGTAGCCCGCGATTGGGGAAACAAAGGCTGGACATTGTCTGGACTGCCCAGAGGACTGACGGCAGCTCGTCTACTCAACCTTGTCATTTTGCCTTGAGGGCGTTGTAGACCCGCTTCTTGATGCCTTGCATTAACTGTCCGTTAGCCCGCTCAGCCTCTCCGTTGCTTTGTGGATGGGCCACAGATGCCAGGGCGAGCTTCATGCCGAGCTCTTCGCTGTAATCGTTGAACTCCCGACTCGTGAACTGGGTGCCGTTATCAGCGATGATCCTGCTGGGCACGCCAAATCTCGCCACGATGCTCCAAAAGAAATGTACCGCGGCAGCTGCAGTGATGTTGGAGACCGGCTCGGCCTCGATCCACTTGGTAAAGGTGTCGATGGCTACGAACAGGTACGATTTGCCACCGAGCCCTTTGGGGAATGGTCTCAGGAGGTCCATGCCCCAGATCGCGAATGGCCATGCTAGTGGAATTGTTTGCAGCTCATACGCGGGCTTGTGCGTCATCTGCGCATGGTATTGGCAAGCTTCGCAGTGGTTGACTAAAGCATCTGCGTCGCTCATCGCAGTGGGCCAGTAGTAGCCCATGCGGAATGCTTTGTCGACCAGAGTTCTGTGTGAGGCATGGGCGCCGCAGATGCCTCGTGAATGTCGGACAGAAGGTACTTACCTTCTTCTTGGGTAACGCACTTGCAAAGCACGCCATTAGCACCGCTTCGGTATAGCGAGCCCCCGTGCAAACGGTCAGCTCGGGCTCACCTTTTTAGCTGGGAACGCTCAGCTGCGTCCTCGGGCAATGTCCCGTGCTCCAAGAACTGGATGAATGGCGTCATCCAGGTGGTGCTTTGCTCGAGGTATGAGACAATACCGAATGTCTCGATGTGGGGGGTAGTAGACGTCCCCGTTGCCTCCTCTCCGGAGGGAATGGAGGGCTTTAGAAGGTGCTGCACTAGCACCCCCAGCGGGGCCGGTTCTTATGAGGATCCGAGCTTGGCGAGCTTGTTAGCTTCGCCATTCTCTTCCCTGGGAATGTAGCTAATTTCGAAACTCATGAAACGCTTCTCCAGTTTCCTCACTTCCGCTAGGTACCGCGCCATCGAGTCGTTAGTTGCCTGAAACTCCTCCCTGACCTGGCGGACGACGAGCTACGAATCCTCTTTCGCAGCAAGTGGTTTGATGTCGAGCGCAGCGCTTGCTCTTAGGCACGCTTGTAGGGCTTCATACTCCACGGCGTTGTTTGTCGCCGCGAAGTATATTTGTATGACATGTTGGAGTCGCTCTCCGTTGGGGGCAGATGAGAACGAGACCGCATCCTGATCGCCCGGACTGATGTGATCCATCGAAGAACAAAGTCCACCGACCCACTTCCTTCTCTTGACCTGGAGAGCTCATGTCTTGCTGATCCGGCCTAGCCAACTCTGCGACAAAATCAGCCGGGGCCTGGGCCTTGATCGTGGTACGGGATACGAACTGGATATCGAACTCACCCAGCTCGACCTCCCACTTCGCGACCCGGCCTGTGGCCTCCGGGTTTTGGAAAATGTCCTTGATCGGGTAAGTGATCAGGACCATGATCTGGTGGGCTTGAAAATAGTGACGCAACTTGTGCGAGGCCTTCAGTAAGGTATAGCACAGTTTCTGAACGTCGGGGTAGCGCTTGGCCCGGCGAGCACCTCGCTCACATAGTAGATGGGCTGTTGCTTCCCTTCTCGTTACACTGCCAGTACCGCGCTTGCGGCGTTCGGTGTTACTGAGAGGTACAGCAAGAGGACTTCCCCGAGCTTGGGAGTGGTGAGGACGGGTGGCACGGCGAGGTACTGCTTCAGCAACAGAAATGCGGCATCGGCCTCCTCAGTCAATTCGAAACTATTGTGCTTGCAGAGAAGCTTGCAGAAAGACGCGCTTCGTTTTCCAAGGCGAGAGATGAAACAGCTCAAGGCCGCCATCCTGCCTGTGAGGGACTAGATGTCCTTCACGCAGGTCGGCGATCTCATCCTCTCAATGGCCTTGATCTTTTCGGGGTTCGCACCGATGCTTGCCCCGCCGATCACGTAGCCAAGGAGCATACTAGACTTGACACCAAAGACGCATTTCTCGGGGTTTAATTTGACCCGGTGCTGTCTAAGGTTGTCAAAGGTTTCCCGTAGGTTGGACACGTGGTCTCGGGCATCCTGGCTCTTGACTACGATGTTGTCTACGTAAACTTCGATGTTGCGCCCTATTTGATCAGCTAGAGTTTTTTGCATGAGTCGCTGGAACGTGGCGCCAGCATTTTTGAGACCGAAAGACATGGTCGCATAGAAAAACATGCCGAAAGGCGTTACAAAGGTAGTTTTTTCCTCATCCTCTTTGGACAACGCGATATGATGGTAACCGGAGTAAGCGTCCAGAAAACTTATCAAGGCTGAGTCCGCCGTGGCGTCGACTAGCTGATCTATGCCCAGAAGGGGAAGTTATCCTTGGGGCAGGCGGAGTTCAGGTCGCGATGGTCGACACACATGCGCCACTTGCGGCCCTTCTTCTGGACCACGACTGGTTTCGCGAGCCAATCGGAGTGTTGTACTTCCCGGACGAAGCCCGCTCGGAGCAGCTTACCGACCTAGTCTTGGATAATCTTGGTCTTCCAGTCGGGAACATGCCTCTGGCACTGTCTTACCGGATTTTTGTCAGGCCGAACAGCTAGCCTGTGCTCAATCACCTCCCTTGGGACATCGGGTAAATCAGACGGCTCCCATGCGAACGCGTCCATGTTTGCCCTGAGGAAGGTAATGAGCTCGAGTTCCTATTGGGCCTCGAGGTTTGTCCCCATGTGGACCACCTTGGAGGGGCCTGTCTCCGTGAGGACGATGGTTTTGGTGGGCTCCTGCGGCTGCAGTGCCACCTTCGGGAGCGCAGTGGGGCGCTCCTTCTTGCTGGGACCACGGGTAGGGAGCTGGCCTACCATGGCCAGCGCGGTCTCGTCGCAGTCCAGGGCCATCTTGTGGTTCCCACGGACGGTGATGACTCCTGTCGACGGTTGAGATATCGATCTCAAGTCAACTAAGGTTCTTTGAGAAGGGGAGATAGGAGACACGCCGAACAACACGAACAGCAATGAACGACGAACAGGGAGACAAAGGTTTTTACCCTGGTTCAGGCCTCTCGAAGAGATAATAGCCCTACGTCCAGCCTTTCTTTATAACAAAGAGAATTACAAGGTGGAAACTCGACGAGAAGAACAGGTCTCGGCGAGATTATGGGTGTACAAGGAAGCAATATGCGACAATGCGAAAGCTCTTGGCCCCTGTACACGCCGTAGAGGCGCTGTTTATATAGTGTAGATGAACCGACCTACCGAAAGATAATCGGGCCGGGCTAACTTCGAGATCGTAACGAACTCGTACCATGCCAAATATATCTCACGGTAGATAAGGTAAACTCCAATTCTTGGGGATCACGACTCCTATTCCAATCCGGGAAACCAACGTCCGAGTCTTCACGTAGCTGTGCAGAACTCTTGTTCGAGACGGACTCAAACACAAAGTCCTAGGCAATTACGCACCGTGCCAGCCAGGAAGCTGTTCGGCGGGATGCACATGGGCCTGATAGAACCTTCCAGGGAGCTAGGCCCTGGCAGGCTGCTCGAATGGGCCGTCAGGGAGTGGGCCATGGCAATGGGCCGTGATTTTATCCCCGACAGCTAGCCCCCGAGACTCAAGTGGAATAACTCACCAGAGTGGGGTCTTCCTCTTGAGACTCAAGTCACGAAGAGGGAAATTTTGCTGCTACAGAGACGTACAACAAACGACCGAACAGGTTAAGGTTCAACCGAGCAAGACTTGTTCGGGACCGAACAAACCTGATCAGTACCGAGCAACTTTGTTGCACCGAACAGGAAATCACATCTGCCCGAGCAGAGTACTCAGCCTTCAGTGCAGACACTGGAAAAAATAGCCGTTGGCAGATCTTCAACGGTAACTTCGCTGCGCAGTGAAAACAGGCGACCGTTTTTACCTAGCCGTTGCAGTAAAAAACTAGCCGTTTTGTGGCAAAAAACCGTTGCAGAGCTGCTCGTTTGGGCCTATAAAAGCACCCAAGCCGCCCGCGGCTCGCCACTTCTGCTCTCGCGCACCCTCAGATAATACATTCACAGGTGTTATTCCAAAATCAATTGGGAGACTTGAAAGGCTTCATGGACTCAACTTATCACACAATATGTTGACAGGAAACATTCCGCCCCAACTTGGCGGAATGACTGCTCTGGAATCTCTAGACCTTTCTTCGAACCAACTTTCTGGGGACATACCAGAGGAGTTGACAAACCTCACCTTCCTCGAAATATTGAACTTGTCCATAAACCAATTGGTGGGAAAAATTCCAGAATCACACCAATTTGATAGTTTCCAAAACATTTCGTATGAAGGGAACCAAGGATTGTGTGGAGCACCCTTGTCCAAACATTGTGGCTGCCCAAGTTCTCCGTGTCCAGGTGAACCACAGGGAAGCAAGTCCTCGGATCATGTCGATATCATCTTGTTTCTCTTCGTTGGCTTAGGATTTGGAGCTGGATTCACGGTAGCTGTCCTAATCAAACTACGCCGCATTAGCGAATGGTACAAGACAGTAACTTTTTGGCTTCATAAAAAAACAACTTTTTGGCAAACCTGATACGATGCAAGCCCTAGCTATGGCTGCGTAGTGGGATGAATAATGTCTCCTCTAAAGCATTATGCACTTCTATATTTTTGTTATACAGTAACAAATTTGCAGCAAAGTGAAGCGTTGACGTTGGATTCAGATACTTCTTATCACGTGAAACACAAAAGGGTGGTTCTTTTCATACAAATCTAGACATTTTGGTTTAGTATACATGGGAGATGACACAATCAATGGTTTTATTGGAGTGGGTGATATCAAGATCAAGATTAGTGATGGAGCTAAGCGAATATTTCAAGGTGTGAAGCATGTGCTAGAAATTAAGAGAAATCTAATTTCATTCAAGAATTCACATGAACATGGATGGTGTTTAAGGCTCATGCAGATGGACGGATCATGAGAATCAATAAAGGTGGTGAGACTATGATGATGAGGGGAGGGCGGTCTCACATCTATAAAACCTGCGCCGATGATCGGTTCCAATTGTATGGAGTACTATTTGTGGACGGAGTTACTAAACAAGGTGTTGCAGGGTTAATATTGTTTGTTCCAGAAGATAGCAGGTCTAAGCTAGGGTTGATTTTAGAATATAAATTTTATTTTTGGAAAGGCATCCATATATTTGTTTGATTTTAGAACTTTAACAACCATAACCTAGGGTTGCACAATTGTAGGAAAATAATCATCAAAACAAATTACTTAAATATGATTTTTACGAATTCACCCAAAATTTAAATTTTATTCTAACAAATATAGAAGCCTTTGATCATAAATCAAAATTAAATATATTTTATTTTTAAAGTAACATACTCATTTTTATTTTTATTTATTAATTTGTTTTTAAAAAAATTATTCACAAATTTTATTTAATGCAATGCCATGCATGATTTTTATTTTTCATAAAAAAATGAGGATGTCACAAACCTCCCTCCCTTAAACGGAATCTCGACCCCGAGATTCATATGAACTAGGAGAAAGGATAAGAGGATTGGGTTCTGTCGATCACTCTATTGAGCTTCTTGATCATCTCAATCCATCATGATTCATTGAGTTTGCCCATGGCGAAGAGAATTTTAACCCTCTGCTGTTGGTAGCGCTTCTCAAAATTTCTTAATATGACAAGTCTCTTGGTCTCAATGGGTAGGATGGTAGATGAGAGGGAAAAGCATGGAAAAGTTAGAGAGAATAAAGGATATTATCTACCCCAAAACATAGCAACAAAACACCAAACTCCATACAACTACAACGTATACCTAGAGGTAACTAAGTTGAATACGGGGTTTAAACAAAAATGTAGATGCCAACATATAATGGTAATATACCTCATAGCTTTGAAAATATAAAATTTAAGTTACGGAGTTGAGAGCTAACATAAATAAATATTTTTGGAGCAGAAGAGAGAATTTTTTTTAACCATTTTCAACCAAATATAAAATTTGAAACTAAGAGATATTTTTTTAACACCCTTATTTCAAAAAAAAAGTCTCTTTTTTTTTCAAAAAAAAACAGTTTTGCAAAATTTGTTTGTGACTAGAATCTTAGTTTATCTTTTGAAAGCTTTTCTTTTGGAAATCCAAATAAGAGTTTCGTTGGGAAACATTTATGAAAACATGGTTGAAAAGAAAACCACTTAATACTATAATTTGTTTTATAAAAAAAATAAAATAGCATTTAATACCGGCTTTGAAACAATCCCTTTAAATTAATACACTTTTTTTATTTTTCTTTGAAACACTTTTAGATACTTTTGAAGGATTTGTTTATACGAACAAAAAGAAAGTTGTTCCAAATCATTCAAATATACATGTTGAAGGGCAACCTTTAGAGAGCTTTTTTTTAATGCAAAACTAAAATCTCAAATTGGTTTCTTCAAATGATTCTTGTAAATGGAGTTTTCTTTTCTTGGGATAAAATATCTTCACAAGAAAAGATTGTTAAATCAACAAGTGAAGATATCCTGTTAAAACATATCCTTTGAAAGACCCACAGCAAAAAAATTTAAAAATGGAAACTTCTGTTTCTAAATAATATTTTTATAAAACTCTTGATTCAAAATCCATTTTGGTAAACATAACCCCTATTTTTTCAAGAATTCACTCTCTAAATTAAACATTTATGTTTTCTTTTTGGCAAAGAATTAAGTGAGGAAAAGCAAGTCTTTACTCTTTCAAAACCAAATATAGAACCTTTTTTTAAAAAAGAAATCATTTTTGTTTGCCATAACTAATGTAAATATCAAATCTTTTTTTTTTTGAGTGTTTGTTTTTACATCACACAAAATCAAAATTAAATTTCAGAACAACTATTGTTTAAGGTAAATTTTTTGGCGAGGAGAATTTGTTTTTCTTATAAAGAAAAATGAAACGAGATTTTTTCCTGTAAATATTTTACAAAATAGAAAAAAATATTTTTCTACTTGCAAAATATTACTCAATTTGTTTGTTTAGTCACTTGCCTTTATAAATCAAAAGTTTAAAACAAGAACTTCCAATCTCATAGTTGAAACATAACAGTGAAAGTATTTTCCATTGCAACCAATTTTTTTTAAAAAAAAAACTCAAATTGAAACATTATTTTGAACACTGTTGGCTTTAAGGAAATAATTACTTTTTTGTAAACTTTTCTTTCGAAGACGTTTGATGGAACTTTTGAAAAGAAAACAAAATCCTAAGCAGTAAAAGTAAAATGTATTAGTGGTTTCGAAACAATTATTGTTCGGAACAAATATTTTGCAGAAACATTTTTTTTTACATATAGAAGTTGCATAAACCTTTATAAATGATTTTCCTTTTCAAACTAGAAGAAAAAGTTTCAACTTAATAAACACAATTTGGTTAAAATAAATAAAAATATAAATAAAATAACACCCCTTCCAAAACTACATATGAAACAATACAGGGTTGTACATGACATACGAGAAGATATGGACTACTCTTACAATGATTGATTTCTCAGATAATACATTCACAGGTGTCATTCCAAAATCAATTGGGAGACTGGAACGGCTTCATGGACTCAACTTATCACACAATATGTTGACAGGAAACATTCCGCCCCAACTTGGCGGAATGACTGCTCTGGAATCTCTAGACCTTTCTTCGAACCAACTTTCTAGGGACATACCAGAGGAGTTGACAAACCTCACCTTCCTCGAAATATTGAACTTGTCCATAAACCAATTGGTGGGAAAAATTCCAGAATCACGCCAATTTGATAGTTTCCAAAACATTTCGTATGAAGGGAACCAAGGATTGTGTGGAGCACCCTTGTCCAAACATTGTGGCTGCCCAAGTTCTCCGTGTCCAGGTGAACCACAGGGAAGCAAGTCCTCGGATCATGTCGATATCATCTTGTTTCTCTTCGTTGGCTTAGGATTTGGAGCTGGATTCACGGTAGCTGTCCTAATCAAACTACGCCGCATTAGCGAATGGTACAAGACAGTAACTTTTTGGCTTCATAAAAAAACAACTTTTTGGCAAACCTGATACGATGCAAGCCCTAGCTATGGCTGCGTAGTGGGATGAATAATGTCTCCTCTAAAGCATTATGCACTTCTATATTTTTGTTATACAGTAACAAATTTGCAGCAAAGTGAAGCGTTGACGTTGGATTCAGATACTTCTTATCACGTGAAACACAAAAGGGTGGTTCTTTTCATACAAATCTAGACATTTTGGTTTAGTATACATGGGAGATGACACAATCAATGGTTTTATTGGAGTGGGTGATATCAAGATCAAGATTAGTGATGGAGCTAAGCGAATATTTCAAGGTGTGAAGCATGTGCTAGAAATTAAGAGAAATCTAATTTCATTCAAGAATTCACATGAACATGGATGGTGTTTAAGGCTCATGCAGATGGACGGATCATGAGAATCAATAAAGGTGGTGAGACTATGATGATGAGGGGAGGGCGGTCTCACATCTATAAAACCTGCGCCGATGATCGGTTCCAATTGTATGGAGTACTATTTGTGGACGGAGTTACTAAACAAGGTGTTGCAGGGTTAATATTGTTTGTTCCAGAAGATAGCAGGTCTAAGCTAGGGTTGATTTTAGAATATAAATTTTATTTTTGGAAAGGCATCCATATATTTGTTTGATTTTAGAACTTTAACAATCGTAACCTAGGGTTGCACAGTTGTAGGAAAATAATCATCAAAACAAATTACTTAAATATGATTTTTACGAATTCACCCAAAATTTAAATTTTATTCTAACAAATATAGAAGCCTTTGATCATAAATCAAAATTAAATATATTTTATTTTTAAAGTAACATACTCATTTTTATTTTTATTTATTAATTTGTTTTTAAAAAAATTATTCACAAATTTTATTTAATGCAATGCCATGCATGATTTTTATTTTTCATAAAAAAATGAGGATGTCACAAACCTCCCTCCCTTAAACGGAATCTCGACCCCGAGATTCATATGAACTAGGAGAAAGGATAAGAGGATTGGGTTCTGTCGATCACTCTATTGAGCTTCTTGATCATCTCAATCCATCATGATTCATTGAGTTTGCCCATGGCGAAGAGAATTTTAACCCTCTGCTGTTGGTAGCGCTTCTCAAAATTTCTTAATATGACAAGTCTCTTGGTCTCAATGGGTAGGATGGTAGATGAGAGGGAAAAGCATGGAAAAGTTAGAGAGAATAAAGGATATTATCTACCCCAAAACATAGCAACAAAACACCAAACTCCATACAACTACAACGTATACCTAGAGGTAACTAAGTTGAATACGGGGTTTAAACAAAAATGTAGATGCCAACATATAATGGTAATATACCTCATAGCTTTGAAAATATAAAATTTAAGTTACGGAGTTGAGAGCTAACATAAATAAATATTTTTGGAGCAGAAGAGAGAATTTTTTTTAACCATTTTCAACCAAATATAAAATTTGAAACTAAGAGATATTTTTTTAACACCCTTATTTCAAAAAAAAAGTCTCTTTTTTTTTCAAAAAAAAACAGTTTTGCAAAATTTGTTTGTGACTAGAATCTTAGTTTATCTTTTGAAAGCTTTTCTTTTGGAAATCCAAATAAGAGTTTCGTTGGGAAACATTTATGAAAACATGGTTGAAAAGAAAACCACTTAATACTATAATTTGTTTTATAAAAAAAATAAAATAGCATTTAATACCGGCTTTGAAACAATCCCTTTAAATTAATACACTTTTTTTATTTTTCTTTGAAACACTTTTAGATACTTTTGAAGGATTTGTTTATACGAACAAAAAGAAAGTTGTTCCAAATCATTCAAATATACATGTTGAAGGGCAACCTTTAGAGAGCTTTTTTTTAATGCAAAACTAAAATCTCAAATTGGTTTCTTCAAATGATTCTTGTAAATGGAGTTTTCTTTTCTTGGGATAAAATATCTTCACAAGAAAAGATTGTTAAATCAACAAGTGAAGATATCCTGTTAAAACATATCCTTTGAAAGACCCACAGCAAAAAAATTTAAAAATGGAAACTTCTGTTTCTAAATAATATTTTTATAAAACTCTTGATTCAAAATCCATTTTGGTAAACATAACCCCTATTTTTTCAAGAATTCACTCTCTAAATTAAACATTTATGTTTTCTTTTTGGCAAAGAATTAAGTGAGGAAAAGCAAGTCTTTACTCTTTCAAAACCAAATATAGAACCTTTTTTTAAAAAAGAAATCATTTTTGTTTGCCATAACTAATGTAAATATCAAATCTTTTTTTTTTTGAGTGTTTGTTTTTACATCACACAAAATCAAAATTAAATTTCAGAACAACTATTGTTTAAGGTAAATTTTTTGGCGAGGAGAATTTGTTTTTCTTATAAAGAAAAATGAAACGAGATTTTTTCCTGTAAATATTTTACAAAATAGAAAAAAATATTTTTCTACTTGCAAAATATTACTCAATTTGTTTGTTTAGTCACTTGCCTTTATAAATCAAAAGTTTAAAACAAGAACTTCCAATCTCATAGTTGAAACATAACAGTGAAAGTATTTTCCATTGCAACCAATTTTTTTTAAAAAAAAAACTCAAATTGAAACATTATTTTGAACACTGTTGGCTTTAAGGAAATAATTACTTTTTTGTAAACTTTTCTTTCGAAGACGTTTGATGGAACTTTTGAAAAGAAAACAAAATCCTAAGCAGTAAAAGTAAAATGTATTAGTGGTTTCGAAACAATTATTGTTCGGAACAAATATTTTGCAGAAACATTTTTTTTTACATATAGAAGTTGCATAAACCTTTATAAATGATTTTCCTTTTCAAACTAGAAGAAAAAGTTTCAACTTAATAAACACAATTTGGTTAAAATAAATAAAAATATAAATAAAATAACACCCCTTCCAAAACTACATATGAAACAATACAGGGTTGTACATGACATACGAGAAGATATGGACTACTCTTACAATGATTGATTTCTCAGATAATACATTCACAGGTGTCATTCCAAAATCAATTGGGAGACTGGAACGGCTTCATGGACTCAACTTATCACACAATATGTTGACAGGAAACATTCCGCCCCAACTTGGCGGAATGACTGCTCTGGAATCTCTAGACCTTTCTTCGAACCAACTTTCTAGGGACATACCAGAGGAGTTGACAAACCTCACCTTCCTCGAAATATTGAACTTGTCCAAAAACCAATTGGTGGGAAAAATTCCAGAATCACGCCAATTTGATAGTTTCCAAAACATTTCGTATGAAGGGAACCAAGGATTGTGTGGAGCACCCTTGTCCAAACATTGTGGCTGCCCAAGTTCTCCGTGTCCAGGTGAACCACAGGGAAGCAAGTCCTCGGATCATGTCGATATCATCTTGTTTCTCTTCGTTGGCTTAGGATTTGGAGCTGGATTCACGGTAGCTGTCCTAATCAAACTACGCCGCATTAGCGAATGGTACAAGACAGTAACTTTTTGGCTTCATAAAAAAACAACTTTTTGGCAAACCTGATACGATGCAAGCGCTAGCTATGGCTGCGTAGTGGGATGAATAATGTCGCATCTAAAGCGTTATGCACTTCTATAGTGTTTTTATACAGTAACAAATTTGCAGTAAACTGAAGCGTTGACGTTGGATTCAGATAGTTCTTATCATGTGGAACACAAAAGGGGTGGTTCTCTTCATACAAATCTAGACATTTTGGTTTAGTACATTTGAGAGATGACGCAATCTACGGTGTCATTGGAGAGGGTGATATCTAGATCAAGATTAGTGATGGAGCTAAGCGGATGCTTCAAGGTGTGATGCATGTGTTAGAAATTAAGAGAAATCTAATTTCATTGGAGAACTCACATGAAGATGGATGGTGTTTAGGCTCATGCAGATGGACGGATCATGAGAATCAATAAAGGTGGTGAGACTATGATGATCAGGGAGAGGGCGGTCTCACATCTATAAAACCTGCGACGAAGGTTGGTTCCAATTGTGTGGAGTACTATTTGCTGGCGAAGTTACTAAACAAGGTGTTGCAGGGTTAATTGTGTTTGTTTCAGAAGATAGTAGGTCTAAGGCCAAGCTAGACTTGTCGGACATCTTTGAGTACACAACAAAGTATCAACTCGAGTCCGAGTACATGAATATTCACACAAGAGAATTTTAAGCTTCTAGAGGTACGTGACGCTATATTCGTCAAAGTGGAGTTTGTTAAAGTTGGTGTCGGATATGTGTATGTATTGGGTTAGTGGACTTTTGAGTTATAATAGCTTGGGGGATAAAGTTGCAGTTGTACTCTTTACACCCCGGTCACCTATATGAAGAGAGGCACATCTGTGTAATCTACCATGACGATGAAATTGTATTGCAGGACGCGTAGGTTCAATGGCGGACCTATGGTAACAATCTGAGTGGTATTTTGTGTTTGTACAGTTGAGAAGGGTTGCAGATAGCTAGAGGCACCCATACTAGTCAATCATATCGATCAAGTTCTAATTACCCGTCTCTGGATGTAGTAACCGTAGCAAAGCATTGTAAATGGTTTAGTAGTTCTATCATGGAGTTCATGCTCAAACCAGGCTTGGTTTCTCGTTTTCCAGACTGATCAACAGATATATAGGTGCAACGTAAACACCACTACCATCAGTTTAGCAACATATATATCTTATGCAACCAGGCTTTTGATGTAATCACTGTGTAACCAAACTAGCATCGGTGATGAAATATTCAAAAAAATGTAAAAAAATTTCATTGTTCACTCTACCTATGATTTTTTTGTAGCTTTTAATGTAGGATGAATTTGAACTTGCAATTTTATTTAGAGGTAGAGTAAATTCATGAGCACACTTTTTTTTTTTTTTGAATTTTCACAACATTTGTTAGTTTCGTTGCAAGGTGATTGTACTGAAAAATTGAGCATGATACGTTGGCAGCCAGTTTTTGTCTTTTTTATCCTCAGAATATTACAGCTACTTAATCACGCTCCACAAAACGGTATGCATTGCTTGTGGATTGGTGGTAGAGGGACGTCGAAAGCAGCTTAGGCTGACTTTTCAACTATATAAAACCTCCTAAAGACCCTATGTAAAACCAGAGAACAATATTTTTTTTCTTATATAAAAAGTGATGTTCCATGGTTGCATAATTAAAGGGCCAAGAGTACTTTCTGTCGATTAGTATTGTAACCATACAACTATGTAAATTATCAAAGACGTCTTAAAAAATGAATTTGCGAAGAAACTTGATTTGTCTTCACGGAAGATATTTTTTTCTTTTTGAGAAGAATGAACTTTATTTATTATAGAATAGGGACTTGATTAAAAGAGTAAAGAATTACATCAAGGAGCTGCTGCCCATAAGCATGGTCCATTCATGTCCCCACCCATTTAGCATTAGGGTCCTTCCTCTCTAGAGCTATCTGGAGTTCACGTGGAATAGTATCATCAACATCTCCAAGCCATTTCCTTTCCACTCTCTAAATTCTCCCCAAATAGCCACTGTGTGAGCTATCTCATTTGCAGTTCTTCGGTTGAAGCATATTGGTGCCATTGGAAACTCCTTCCTTCGTCTCTTTAGATCTGGTATCAACATGGCCAGCGAAGAGCGATCAAGCTCCATTGAGGTGATTTTGCTTACCACTGTTTCACAATACGAGAAGAGGCCATGTATTGAGCCAGTGAAAAATTACTTGCAAAGATGAAGGCCTCTCTAAAAGTTGCAGCCTCCGCCTCTTCTGCACAACTCCTAATACACAAATTTGTGACTCGGACTGCTGCAATTTGATGGCTTGAAATCAAAATTAATGCTGCTCCATAAGCTTCCTTTGTTAATGGATCAAAGGCCGCATCAAGCATACACAGGAAACCTACTTGGCAAGGGGCTGCCATTGCATCCCGCTTTTGCTCTTTGCCTTTCGAATCAGCTAGTTCAATGAGCTCCTCATACAAGTGCTTTACTTTATAAGCCATCCCACCCACATCTCCTGGCCTTTCACGAAAGAAAACAAGGTCACGACGTTTCCAAAGTTCTGAAATTCCTAGAATCACCGCTAGGAATTCATCCAACTTTGCACTTTTCACCACCTGTAGGATCCACTCTGATAGAGACATATTCAAATCCACATTCCACTTCAGTAATTTTGCTGAAGGTATGTGCTTTTCAAGAAACTCCCATGAGAGCATAGCTACTAGACATAAAAAACCAATATGTTCAATTGTTTCACTCAAACTGCAGGAGAGAGGTGGGGCGAGTTGCAATTTTTCTAATTATCAAGTTCCTCCCTGTGGGCAGATTATTTCTACATAATCTCCAAATGAAGTGGCGTAGTCTCCCTGGTATAGCAAACTTCCAGATTTTCTTCATGCAACATTAAATTGTTGTCTAGAAGTATGCTCATTTGTGTGGGATGAGTTCCTTCTGCAAACAAAGTAGCCGACCTGACTGTATAGTTACCATGCTTTGGAGCACTCCATGCTGGTATATCAAGCATAGGGACTAAAGGACTTTGATTGCTAGAATATCAGTGATATCACATGGTAGGAACAAACCAGAGACCTTGCGCTCATCCCATTCATTAGAATTTTCACTGAAAAGATCCTTCGCTCGCAAATTTGACATGCCTTCTCCATTTGGTTTGTGGAATTCATCTCCCTAGTATCCACCGATCAAACCATACCTTAATTCTTCTATAGTATCCAACATGCCACACGAGACCCTGGGACAAAAGTTCTTTACCATGGCATATATTACGCCATATATTAGAGCACTGGCTAGAACCTTAGCATCCAGAAAATCATCATTAGGATAATACCTTGCATTCAATACTTTTTCACATAGAGATTCAGGAATAGTCAGTAGTCTCCAGCTTTGTTTGGCGAGCATAGCTTGATGAAAAGAGAGAATATCCCTCGAGCCCAAACCTTCTTTATCCTTTGGCCTCTTCGGTGACTCCAACGAAGTCCAGTGCATTCCATCTATAGAGCCATTACCCCACCAAAACTTAGCACAAGCAGATTCAATTTGTTTACACAATTTAACCGGTAGCCTCAGACAACTCATAATATAAGTTGAAATTGATTGAACCACTGATTTTAATAAGATCTCGTTACCAACCCTTGATAAAAACTTCTCGGCCCAACCATTGATTAGCTTCCTGATTTTTTTTTTTTTTTTTTTTTTTTTTTTTTAAGGCGAGATGCCCATTTCAATTAAGGGGAGGCAAATACACAGTTTGAGACCACTTAGACAACGAAAACCCCCGAGACACACCGGACTAGACCTACAACTTGCCAGCTAGAGTAGCGCTAGATCAATCTTAATTTTACGCACTACATCGTCCGGCCAACAATCCTCGTGCCGAAAAATCCTGGCATTCCGCGCTCGCCAGATGTTCCAGCAGGTGGCAATGATGATACCATCCTCAGTGCGCCTGACGGCCTTGGCTCCTGTCAACTTATCCCACCACTGACCAAGCGAAGGAACTGTTGGGCTGTCCACCTTTGAGAAGCAAAGAAGAGGTGCCACTGCATGCCAGACTTGTCTTGCAAAGGCACAATCCCAAAACAGATGTCTATGGGTTTCTTCGTTAGCACTGCAAAGGGCACAAAGGACGTTGCATGGCCACCCTCGAGCGGATAAACGATCAGCAGTGTACAACCTCTCACGGAGCAAC
>SPJY01029059.1:843649-963308 GCA_005191435.1 Raddia distichophylla | reverse complement strand
ACCATGATGTGATAGACGGTCATTGAAGTTAGTACGGAATTAACAAGGACCAGTCGGCCTTCTTTGGAGAGTAGCTTGGCCTTCCAAGTCGCCAATCTGCGCCTGACCTTTTCAATGAGAGCCATTTCCTCCAGCTTTGTGATTTTAGAGGGCTTCAGAGGCAGGCCAAGATAACTACAGGGGAAATTTTTAAACTGCGCTGGGATTTCATTGTGCAGCCAGCCCCCGATGTGTTGGTCGCACCTAATTTGGAAGACGTCGCTTTTAGCCCAGTTCACTGCCAGCCCAGTCGCTCCTTGGAAGACAGTAAAGATCTGACTGAGTGCCTGCACTTCCATAGGATCGGGTCGGATCAACACCATGACATCATCTGCATATAGCGATACTCTCAATCTAGCCCGGTTATTCGGTATGGGCTAGAAAACACCTCTATCTTCAGCCAAAATCAGAAGTCGAACCAAAGCTTCCTGATTTTTTCAAACAGCGGTTTGAAAGTCTCATTCTTTCTTGTACCAGCAGTAGTCGGCATACCCAAGTATGACTTGTTGTGGCCTTGTCGATCCACTTGGATGACATCCCTTGTCAACCCCTTAGTAGATTCCGACCCATTGCTAGCAGTGAAGAAACTAGACTTTTGGTTATTAACCTTCTGACCCGAGCCCTTGGCATATATTTCCAAAACTTCATCTAAGGCTTGCAGACCTCTCTGGTTGGCCTCCAAAAAAATAATTGAATCATATGCAAAAAGCAAATGATTAACAACACCACTTTTTCAACCAAACCGTATACCATTTAATTCTCTTCTTTTTCTTCCCTCTGTCTCATTAGACATGAGAACCCTTTGCACATATTACAAATAAATATAGAGAAATTGGATGACCTTGCCTGATTCCTCTTGATGAGCTGAACTTGTCAGATATTTGTCCATTAATTTTCACTCCGAAAGAGGCTGACTTCACACACTTCATACCCATATCAATCCAAACCGGGCTGCAACCCAACTTTGCCATGATACCTTATAGATAGGTCCATTCAACTCGATCATAAGCCTTTATCATGTCTAATTTAATATCACACAAAGGTGACTTTCTTTTCCGCCTTGATTTAATAGCGTGCAAGCATTCTGTAGTACCCCCTTAGTTTTCGCTCGGCTTATTAGAGATATAACTTGATTGTGGTATGCACTGATTGAATACTAACGTACACGCCAATCCGAGGTGAGCCGAGTACGTCAGCACTCAATCCGACTGCACAACATAAGCAATCTATATTAAAACGAGTGCGAACTCGGGTACCGGATATGTGCTCGGTGACGGCTCCCAAGATCAGCTACTGTCACACACATATCCTCATTTGGATCGATAGCACAACATATAAACAAGTGGTCATAACTTCATATTATAAAAGGGTATGGACTACCGTCCATACAAATAAGTTTAACATAGTTCAGAGTTGTACGCAATAGAATAAGTAGTTTGTTTCACAAAAGCAATGACAGATCATCATCCATAAGCAAAAGTCCGGCGTGGTATGCTACTCAACCCATGGGAACCGACTGGAAGATAAAACTCAGCAACGTGCCCGCTAGCGTCGTCATACCCCGCTTGATAGTAGTACTCAAGTGCGGGGTCGATATCACCAGCAACAATTAGCAGCACATCGGTTGAGTATAGATGGTACTCAACACTGTGAGGTACTTATAGCCTCCTCCATGCATAGTGAATAACAAACGAATGGCTAGAATAACAGTTTCAGCTTAAAAGAGCATTTTAAAGATGTAAACTTAAGTAGATGGTAAATGGCATTTGAGCAAACATGTAAAGACTTGTGGACCAACAGTAGCATCATCAAGTGTAACATTGTTAATTCCATCAAGATCAATCCACGGGGCTCTCTCCGCCTAAGGTCTCTATCCGACCATACCATCAACAGGACTCTATCCGCCCCCAGTCTCTATCCGACCGATCACCACGAGCAACCCGGTGCTCGGAAACATAGCCCTGCCAACACCATACCCAACCCAGAACCCAAGTGCTAACCGAAGTGTCTCGATTTAACAAGCATTCATTCCTAACCATGGGACGCGGCTGTTCGAACAGTTCACAACTCTGTATAGGTGTACGACTTTACCCACACGACATAGCAAGCCATGTTGAGGCCTTCTTAACGTGCATGCCAGACCATTGAATACCCCGGTAACTGTAGCCCAATGTTTCACGTGTGGTGTTGTGGTTCACTGGAGTTAACCGTTGCTGTGAACATTGCTCGGGGCCTTCTATCCAGCCATCCCTGAACCCCCATGAAAGCTACCCATAGTTAAGAAGCGGCCCCTGAGTGGTCCCCACCCACAAAACACAAGCGAATAAGCAGCAATAGCCCCAATGATCGCCAATGGTACAAGCATGCCCATAAAATTGGCAAAGTGTTCCCATTCACATGTGTGGTCGTACGTATAGTAGTTTGAAATAATGGCACCATGTTTGGTTCATAATTGCCCAAACGGGGCTATATAACTGGATCCTTTCTCCCATCATCTGCTATCATCCGTTCCGGCACAACTCCAAATCCACACATCCAATCGAATAATGAGATATCATAATCAAGTATTGCTCTCAAACACGTGGACTCTAAGCAAGGCTACGCATTCATGACACAACCATAGATAAATAGTACACACTTAGGCTAACAAGGAATATGGATATCGAGGCTAGCTATTAATAAATTGACCACTAGCAGGACATATCTATTTTCTACCCATCAAATAGCATTTTAGAAACTAGCATGCAACTAGTGGTAAAACATAATCAAAACAGTGCAAGTAAACAGAGTTCAATATGATTGAGTCAAATGAGGGGAGTAATAAGTGCCTTGTTGCTGGTCGCTGAGAGGGAGAGCTTCTGGATTGAGCTTGGCCTCCTCTGGAACGTTAGGTCATATCGTTCGGTAGCAAAAGCATAAAAAAAATCCAAATAAATAGCCAGCAATTACAAACACAAAATATATTGCAAGATCCAATAAATTTGTGAGATAATGCAATTTTTGCAAAAATAATAACACAGATCCGAGTTCGGATGTGTGAGATATGGCTAATTAACGTTGGGGGTGCAAATGCTGCTCAGGATAGACTTTAGGCTGCCCGGGGAGAACCAAAGCTGCATCAGAAATGTGCCTCCTAGCTCGGGGAGGAAGTTCTTCTACCCGGGAAGGGTTTAACCTGGTCGGACAGGCCATATCATAGTTAGCAAGGGCAGGTCCTTGATCGGGCTTCACTGGTCTGGCTCGGGTAGGTCAATCGACATGTATGTCTCTCAATGTGGGCTATTTTTGGGGCATAAGAACTGGTCAGTTGTGGTCACCCTCAACATGACAGTTGTAGATAGCTTCCTGACGCACAAGTTTAATGTAGACAACATTTTCATCCGAGCTATGGTTGATTTTATAGAAATTATTTACTGAGCTACTATTTCTGGGAACGTACTGAAACTGTCAGTTTTCATCTTTGCTGCACTAAGGCTTCGATTTAGCTAAAGATGAACATGGGAATGGGGCTTAGACGATGGAAAACATAGAGAAGAGTGGTGTAGAGTCGTTACCAAGCAAGGAGCACAAGTGACTGCAGAATAGCTTGCTGCTGTCCAGAACAGCGATATTGATGAAGAAAGGCAGCAAGAACTCACAATATGCTTGTGCATGCACAAACGGGTTTGATGTGCCTGAAGCCTAGGAAGTAAAGATGTTATCCCCCCTTATCCCAAGCCCTGGATACGGAGGAAAATGGGGTAGTCAAGCAGAAAACAAAATCAGCACCCTGCTGTCCCAAATTCGAACAGCAGAGAGAAAAGGAGGGGAATTCATAGCAAACCTCTATGCATGTGCTTACCATGGAGGGAAATGGGTAGCCAACGATATCAGCTTTCCAACGGTATATCACACTCTAGCTGAATGTGGATGATTTGGCAGCAGATTTGAATTTGAGGAGCTGAAATGAAGAACAGCTAGTTGTTCTAGCTGCTCTCCTTCAGCTGAACGTGGAGAGAAGAAGAATGAGGCAAAGTGGCTGGTTGGAGAGGTGAGGAGGGGCTTAAATAGAGGTTGACTCACCCATTGACAACTGGGGTCAGGTCCCACCTGTAGATGAGAGGTTTGGGTGAGGGAAATGGTGAGAAAAATGAGGGTGCTGCAGCTGCACGAGTTTCTTCTCCACTTGGCATCGCTCGCGCCGTCGTCCGCCACTTGGGCGTGAAGCGCGAATGGTTTGGGGCACATGGCCTTCTGTCTGAAGCACCGCCCATGTCAACCAATGGAAGAGAGGGGTCATCAGGTCCTGGTCCTAGGACAAAAAGAATTAAGGAGACAAATGGGCCTCCGGTCGTTTGGGTGGCTCCTAGCCCAAGAGGTAGCTTGGGTACACTCTGCTCGATGGGAAGTTAGGCGACCAGGTACGTGGCTGCTCGGCGAGTGGCCGGGCGACCAGGACATGTGGCTGGTCGGCGAGCAGTCGGGCGACCAGGTAGTTTCCAGGTGTTTGGTTCAAATGTCCTGTGTTCCCAACATATAACATGATGGTTGTATGCACCTTAATGAAAAGATTTTTAAAGAACCATAATGAAACCAAATGAATGCGATGAGGGTATGCAAGACTAGCTGGAGATAACAGCTAGGCTGTTACACATTCAAAGGCGATTAACACATTATCGGTAAATAACCGACCTAGAACAAAGGCACTCTGCTCAAGAGAAACAATTCCCCCTGTATGTTTTTTAGCCTATTGGTCAGCACCTTCGACCTGATTTTATAAATCACATTACACAAACTGCTAGGGTGAAATTGTGTCAGCTCATTCGGTTGTTTCACTTTAGGAATAAGTACTAACAGAGTACTATTGATCACACCATTATCTGCATTACCCATCAAAAACTCCTTAACGGCAATGAAAACATCCTCTTGTACCAAATGCCAATTCTTTTGGAAGAAAAGTGATGGCAAACCATCAGGACCTGGAGCTTTCAAAGGACCCACAGTAAAAAGAGCCTTTCTCATTTCTTCTAAAGAGATCGGTTTACACAACACTTCATTCATATGCTCATCCACCTTCGGATTAACTGCTTGCAGTAAGTCCTGTAAACCTGGTGTGCCTTCTATCTTAAATAATTTCTCATAGTTTTTTGCCACCATTATTTTAAAATCTTCCTCATCAACTACCCAACTCCCATCCTCCCTAAGTAGCGTTTTGATCTTATTTTTCCTCTGTCGTGAAGAGGCTATGGAAAGACTTAGTATTTTTATCACCCTCCTCTACCCACATCTAACAAGACCTTTGCCTCCACATCATTTCTTCTCTCTTGTACCAATCTATGAGCTCTTCTTGCAGCTTCTGAACTGACTGGTGTGACACCAGGTGACCCAACTGAACCAGTTTATCCATAAGTTGCCTCTTCTTTTTTATATTCTCTATAACAAATCAAAAAACCTTTTTTTTTCCAAACTGACATATCATCTGCTAGCTTGGCTAATTTGTTGCTTCTGGATACTGGTCCAAATTGCTCATTACATTTATTCCATGCATTCTCCAGGAATGGTAAAGCTTCGTCTTTCATCCACATAGGCTCAAAATGAAGGACCTTCTTTTTGTCGGTTGGAGCACATCTCTCTTTGAATAAGAGTATAGCAAGCATATAATGATTAGACGTACCCGTCCAAACATGGTCAACCTCAGTGGCCTAGAACAAAGCAGAAAATTATGTGTTTATACACGCCCGATCTAAATGTACTTGGACATTATTCGGTGCCTCTTGCTTATTGTTCCATGTAAATGGATAGCCGTTATAACCCACATCGAACAGAGCACATTGTCTTAAGCACATCCTCATCAAGCTAAATTGTTGCTCTGACCTCTGAGATTGATATGGGTGCTCCCTCTGGAACGCCCGAGTGCCCGGCCGACGGCCGCAGCGAAGGTCAGAGGTCGTCGCCGAGCGGCGACTTCCTCGGGATAGCTGGCTGTACGGAGCCACCGGCCGGACTTCGACGGCGTGCCTGAGACTGAAGTTTGTGGGCAATAAACGTGCCCTTTTCCGCCTGCATTTCTCTTATTTATTTGGTGCTCAACACACTGGCGCAAGGCGCCCCTAACAACACAACTAACACTCACCCCAAACTAGCTAACAACTCAACAACTTAGGAAACAAACCAACAAACCAACTAACTGAAGATTTAAAGGATAAGCACAAGCACTAGGCTTGCAACTGATCGGCTGCCAGTGGGGGCGTAGCCTGACCAGCAGGGCCACGGCGTCTACGAACGTAGACCCTGTCCGGGGCAGCCGTATCAATGCTCCCCCCTTCCGGCGCAAGCTTGTCCTCAAGCTTGAAGTGAGGATAGGAGCGACGGAAATTCAGAGCGTCTTCCCAAGTGGCAGCTTCAGCAGGCTCACCGGCCCAATGAATGAGGAATTGAGGATGACCCCGGACGAAGCGCTGGCCCCTGATCTGATAAGGTGTTGGCTAAACTGTGTCTGGTGCTGGGAGGGAGATTTCGTCTGGCAGTGGAGGTGTCGATGTAGGTGCTGTCCCCTTGAACGGTTTGAGCATGGAAACATGGAAGACATCATGCAGACGAGCCGTCTCCGGCAGAGCCAAGCGATAGGCAACTGTTCCCACTCAGCTGACAATCTTGTAGGGCCCAAAGAAGCGCGGAGATAACTTGTGTTGGGCGGAGGGCCGTAGGGAGTGTTGACGATAATGCTGAAGCTTAAGCCAAACCCAGGAACCAATGTCATAGGTAACCTCACGGTGTGTCCCATCATAGCATTGTTTCATACGGTTCTGTGCTGTGAGGAGATGCTGTCGAGCTCTGTTAAGGAGCTCATCTCTGTCCACAAGTTTGCAGTCCACTGCATCCACAGGTGTAGCCCCACTGCAGTAGGGGTGCAATGGTGGGGGCGAACGCCCATAGACTAACTCAAATGGTGTCATCCGAAGAGCTGAGTGATATGAAGAATTATAGCAAAACTCCGCCTAGGGCAACCACTGGACCCAAGAGGAAGGTTTCTCCGCTGCTAAACACCGGAGATACATCTCAATTGTTCGGTTAACGACCTTGGTTTGCCCATCCGTCTGAGGATGATATGAAGATGAAGTGAGGAGACGAGTACCACATCTCTTGAAGAGGTCCTGCCAGAAGGTACTAAGGAAAACGGGATCCCGATCCGAGACAATAGATTCTGGAATTCCATGGAGACGTACAATCTGGTCAAAGAATACATCTGCGACAATTGGGGCTGTAGTCGGCCTCTTCAATGCAATGAAATGGGCATACTTGGACAAGCGGTCCACCACCACTAGGAGATCTGTTTTGCCTTGTGATTTGGGAAGTGCGACGATGAAATCCATGGAGAGATCAGCCCAAACTTGATGCGGGATAGGAAGTGGCTGGAGGAGGCCAGCAGGTGATAATGTACTGACCTTGTGCTGCTGACAAATATTGCATTGTGCCACATAATCTTCCACTGTCTTGCGCTGTCCCTCCCAATAGAACTATTGTTTAACCCGGTGGAGAGTCTTATGAATTCCCTCGTGAGTGAGGTCATGAAAGGCAGCGACCATTTGAGAGCGGAGTGGAGAGTCGGGTGGCACAAAGATCCGTCCAGCCCTGTACACCAAGCCGCCTTGTGTCGTCCATAACGGCAATGGATCAGATTGCTCACTGGAGGACGCCGCAGATGCTGTAGATGTACCGGAGGCCTCCAAAGTCGCCACGCGTTGCTGCATCGTGGGGTTAAGCCGGAGCTCAGCTTCCCACAGCTCCCGCGCCAAGCCGGTGGGCGAAGAAATCGCAGCGCACGATGCTGGGTCTTCGTGTTGGCGTGAAAGGGCATCGGCCGCCTGGTTTGATCTGCCGGGTTTGTATTCCACCGTGAAGTCGAACCCCATTAGCTTGCTAAGCCAATGTTGTTGGGGTGGCGTCACTAAGGCTTGTTCCAAGAGGTACTTTAAGCTGGCATGGTCGGTGCGGACAGTGAAGGGGCGGCCCCAAAGATAGGGACGCCAATGGCGAATGGCCTTGGAGAGGCCAATGAGTTCCCGCTCATAGGCTGCCAATTTGACGTGGCGGTCGGCTAGGCGGCAACTGTAGAAGGCGACCGGGTGTCCTTCCTGCTGCAGAACAGCGCCGATGCCCACACTGGACGCATCACACTCGACTACAAAGGTCAAGGTGAAGTCCGGAAGGCGGAGGACCGGTGCGGACAGCAGCGCCTCCTTGAGTTGGGTGAAGGCGCGGGTAGTCTCCACCGTCCATTGGAACTCGCGACGTCGTAGAAGATTGGTGAGGGGCTCGGCGATGGCGGCGTAGTGTCGAATGAAGCGGCGGTAATACCCCGCAAGGCCGAGGAAGCTGCGGACACCTGCTGCTGAAGATGGCGTTGCCCAACGCACCACATCTTGTACCTTGTTTGGGTTGGCGTCCACCCCATTGCCGGAGATGACATGGCCTAAGTATCCCACGGTTTGCTGAACAAAAGCGCATTTGGAGCGCTTCAAGTACAGCTGGTGCTGTTGGAGCCGCTCCAAAACCAGTCGAAGATGGTGGAGGTGGTCTTCTCGTGAGGAGCTATATACAAGGGTATCGTCGAAGAAAACGAGTACAAATCTCCAAGGAATGGCGCCAATACCTCATTCATGAGAGCTTGGAATGTCGAGGGAGCGTTGCAAAGGCCAAACGCCATGACCAGAGACTCAAAATGGCCGTGGTGAGTGCGGAAGGCGGTCTTCTCGATATCTTCTTCCCTCATTCGGACCTGGTGGTAGCCGGAGCGGAGGTCTAGCTTGGAGAAGAACTTGGCGCCATGGAGTTCGTCCAGCAGCTCCTCTACCACTGGAATGGGGAACTTGTCCTTGATCGTCATGGCGTTGAGAGCGCGGTAGTCCACGCAAAACCGCCACGTTCCATCTTCCTTCTTGACCAGCAGTACCGGGGACGAGAAGGGTGACCGACTAGGGCGAATAATGCCTTGGGAGAGCATCTCGTCACACTGTCGCTCAATCTCGTCCTTTTGGCGGTAGGGGTACCGATAAGGCCTGACTACCACAGGGTCTAATCCTTCTTTAAGGTAGATGCGATGATCACAAGCCCTCGTAGGAGGCAGGCCCTGAGGTTCCTGGAAAAGCGTGGCGAAGTCAGCGAGAAGAGCCTCTGTGTCGGCCTCCTGGGAGGGCGTTTCCATGGAGAGGGCTTGGGACTCTTGGGAGCGCCCTAGACCCTGAAGGATCACCTCCACGCCCTCACTGATGAAGGACATTTTTAGGGACTCGAAGTTCCATTGAATGTCACCGAGAGTTTGCAGCCATTGAATTCCCAATATAATGTCAAACCCGCCCAAGGGAATCACCAAGAAGGGCGCTGTGAAGCTATGCTGATTTAGGATGAACTGCCCCTTCTGAATCTTTCCCAAACATGGAAGAAGGTCGCCGTTGGCCACCCTCACTTGCTGTCCACCACCAGTATGTTGTTGGGTGCCCACTTGAATAGCAGCCGGGCCACTTATAAAGTTGTGAGTGCTGCCTGAATCGATCAACCCAAGCAATTTGTGACCTCCCATTAGCAGCGAGACCTGCATGGTGCTACCCTTCTGAGGGCCGCGAACCGCCAAGGCAGATAGTGCTGGCTCCTCATTGTCTTCCTTGGTTGCCTCCTCTTCCTCATTTTCATTCATAACCTCTAGGTGGAACAGTCGCTTGCACTTGTGGCCTGGGTGGTAAACCTCGTCACAATTGAAGCAGAGACCTTTGAGACGCCGCTCCGACATTTCCTCCGGACTGAGCTTGCGCCTATATGGCACGGAGCCAGCAGATGAAACCAGCGAGTTAGCCGGCGCGGTCCGCGCACCTCCTGCATTGGGCGTTGGCACCGAGCTCGTAGCCCCTCGGACCGGTGGATGGGAGGCTGAGGCAATCGCCGCCGTTCCGCCGCTGCTGACCATGGGAAGGGAGGCAGTGCCGCGGCTGAACGCGGTCCTGTGTCGCCCCGGCTGCGAATTGGTCGCTCGGGCAATCCAGACGTCTTCCCTATGCTCTGCTTCTTGGGCTAAGCCGATTGCTTCGGCCAAGTCCCTAGGACGATCACGGCGGACATCGGCTCGAAGAGTTGCCACCAATCCCGCTGTGAATGTCTCTATTTGATCCTCCCTCTTCATCTTCGGAGCTCTGGACAGCAGCTTCTGGAATTCGCGGGCGTAGTCATCTACCCGGCTTTCCCCCTGTTTCAGATTAACCAGGTCCCCCAAGGGCCCAGCCGATGGTTGACGAGAGAATCGCTGGACGAAGGTGTCGAAGAAGTCGTCCCATTCAATCCGCCGCTCTTCCTGCTCCCAGTTGTCTAGCGCCTCTTGCGCCTCCCCTCGCAGGTGAAGGCCGGCCATCTCCACGCATCCCGAATTCGGGATGTCATGGGCGCGCGCGAATCGCTCACACTGCTTAAGCCAGAGGAGTGGGTCGTTCGTGCCGTCGTACAACGGTAGCTCATAGCGGGGTGCTCGCGGAGCCTCGCGCCGATCGTCCCGATCGGCATGCTCCCTGCTGTGTATGCCCGCTGATCGGTGGTCTTCGTCTTCCCTGGGTTCCCATGCCCGTGGCCGCCTCCGAGGTGGAGGAGATCGCCCTCGGGGTGAGGGGCGATCCAGGGCCCTCGCTTCGCTTGCCTCTGATTCACCAGCCTCCTTGCCCACGGTTTGTTTGCCCGCAGCTTTGGTGAAATCGGCCAGAGCCTTCTCCATCCTCGCCATGGACTCCTGCAAGCTAGCGACCATGGCTTCCATCTTGCTGACTGAATTCTCCACCTTGCCAACCCTCTCCTCCAAGCCTGTCATGGTCGAAGGATCAAGTGGCTTTGATACCAAATGATATGGGTGCTCCCTCTGGAACGCCCGAGTGCCCGGCCGACGGCCGCAGCGAAGGTCAGAGGTCGTCGCCGAGCGGCGACTTCCTCGGGATAGCTGGCTGTACGGAGCCACCGGCCGGATTTCGACGGCGCGCGTGAGACTGAAGTTTGTGAGCAATAAACGTGCCCTTTTCTGCCTGCATTTCTCTTATTTATTTGGTGCTCAACACACTGGCGCAAGGCGCCCCTAACAGCAGAACTAACATTCACCCCAAACTAGCTAACAACTCAACAACTTAGGAAACAAACCAACAAACCAACTAACTGAAGATTTAAAGGATAAGCACAAGCACTAGGCTTGCAACTGATCGGTTGCCAGTGGGGGCGTAGCCTGACCAGCAGGGCCACGGCGTCTACGAACGTAGACCCTGTCCGGGGCAGCCGTATCAGAGATCTACTTAAATGTTCCGATTGGTCCATGCATTCATTCAGTCGCCACATACTATCCAAGGAAGATTGGATTAGTTGCCAAGTGAGACATCATCGCCCATGTTCTATCTCTGAAATCTGGTCTAGGTTCACCATACAACCCAGTAAATCTCCACTCCCCTTCATCTCCATAAATAACAGCACCATCAATATGAGAGGGATCCTTTGACCAGAGAGTGAATTGCACCTCATCTGACCACCACAAAGCCAATCCCCGACTACTTCCTCTACAATCCACCGGTAGGCAGTTATGAAAACCCAAGCTTCTGGCCCGGCTACGCGTTACATTTTCACAGCGTGAAGTCTCAATCCACTTCTCCACTTGAGGTCAGTAGGACCTTATTAGATCCCATAGCTCGCCCACTGTCGCGTCCGACCCCAAGCCACGACATTTCCAACTTAAGAGATTCATTGCTCCTAGCGGGGCTGATCTTAGCCTCCGCCTGTAAAGATATAGTACCATCCTCTGTTCTCTGCTTCTTGTTTTTGTCTAAATGTCGGAATTGTCGTCCCATTTTTCTACAACAAGGGAAGAACTATGATTAAAGCTCTCACCTAACCATGTACGGTTCGCCCCTATGAGAATTTTCTGCCCTCCCCTTGTCCTTTCATCGAAGAGGTCATCGCCTCCTCATCCTCCTTATTCACCGGGTCATCTTCCTCCATAGGGTCAACATGATGCACAACACACGGCCTTCTCTGACGATTGTCTATAGGATCGCGCAACCACGAACCATATGGTAGCTTCTTCTTTGAACCAGTGTTGAACTCACATTTTGTAGTCATGACCAACAATGCCACAAGCAAAGCATATATAGACGAAAGGTATTCATATTTCACCATACTTCTCTTATCTCCTATCGCGCCGCAATTCACTGGGACAATACGCTTGAGTGGTCTTGTTATATCAGACTCTGAATCGGAGATATTATGGCCACCCCATTCCATCATCATCAACATCAACTTCCAACAGGTCCCCCATTGTCAATGTGTACAACATCGGGGTGCCCTCTCCACCGCTGTCAGATGGGACCCACGGAAGAGTTAAGGAGGAATGAGCGTGGAGTTTAAATTACCCAACCTGAGCAGTAGGGTGTACAGCACTACCAGGTGACCGCCCGGCGAGCAGGTGGGCGACCAGGACGCGTGGTGGCCCGGCGAGCAGGTGGGTGACCAGGTCGCAGGCGCCGGGCAATGGAACAGGTACAGGACAAAGTTGGGAGGAAGCTTCCTTGCTAAGGATTTATCCGGAATGCACCATCTTCGGGTCATTTAATGTGACGGAACAGGTCTGACGGGGCGCGTGGGGTGTCTGATAGCATGATTGCCCCCGTCTCGCTCTTGGCGTTAGCTACACTGTAGCCACTTCGATCACATAGGCTACGGTGCAACAGTGAAGCGCTCGGGATAGGTGGGCCGGCATATCCCATCCAACTTATCTCTCTGGCAAGGCTTGGGTAGATAGGACAGCGGCACGGACTAAGAGACCGAGAGGAATGATGGCTATAGTGATCGGACCCATAAATGTAATTTTTTTCTTTCCATTTACCCAAGCCAGCCTCTACGCAGATATAAGGTTGTGGCGCATCTGTAAGGGAGAGGTCCCTCAGTTGAACCATAGTATACATTAGTAATTAAGAACTCAAGCAGGATTAGGGTTGTTACCCATTCTAGGGGTCTGAACATGAGTAATCCCAGCGTGTTCTTGAACTTTCTTGTCCAGTTAATCCACATGATAAGAAAGGAGATGTGATCTAACTATGCATATCTCCACTACCGAACACCGGATTAGTCCTCGAAAAAACCTGCCGGCTGAAACACGCCGACACCCATCATCTCACCCAATCTCTTCACACACTTCCTGGTTAACCATTTGTAGGGTAAATCATACACCCTAATCCAAAAGGCCAACTTATTAAAAGTCATGTCCGAAGGAGTTTTGTTCTTGTCAAAGAGGACAACGGCATCGAAATTCACTGCCCATGGACCTTGTTTGACGGAAAAAAAAAATTCGATGACGTCAATCGGCCCGTCACCCGTGAATTATTTATTAATAATTTTTCGGCTCAATCCGGCCCGGAATCAATTTGGCCCAATTTTGACCCGAAATTAGTAAACCCTAATTGCTGGTTATAAAAGGAGCTTAACCCTAATCATCAAATTAGGAGAATTTTTGGGCAGACAACGGCGGCTATCAGGAGAAAAAGAAAAACAAAAACAAAAGGTAAAGGGGAGGTGGCGGCCGGCGCCGCCGCCTCTCCCCATCTCTCTCTCTCCCTTCTCTAATTGCACAGGCGACAAGGGGGGAGGCCGGCGCGCCGCCCCGTCCCTTCTCCACGCACGGCGGTGGTGACCCCATCCTCGGCGCCGCCCCTCTGCTCCTCTGCGACGACCGGCGCTGCGCCGCCCCTCCTCCTCCAAGCGCCTCGGGACCATCCAGGGCGACACGGCTGTCGGCGCCCCTTTCTTCGGCCTCCTCCCAAGCACGTCGGCGCGGACTCCCATGGCGGCGGCGTCCCAAGCCACGGTGGTGGCGGCGCCCAGATCCAGCGGCGTGCGCGGCGACGGCGCCTCACCCCGGCGCCACGCGCATCTTCTCCGGCGAGGGCGCAACGGCGGCGGCAGCCCTCATCCCCTTCGGCATACCTGACGCCCGACGGCGGCGGCCCTAGCGCGACGGCCTCTGCTTCCTCCTCTACCTCGGGATGGCCGGCGGCGCCCTGCTCTCCCTCGATCCTCGCGGCATCTTCTTCCCCGGGCGAATCAACCAAGGCGCCGCTTCTCATCTACAACAGCGGCGCCCTTCTCTCCCGGCCCAGTACGGTGGCGCGCACGCCTTCTTCCTCCACGGCCGGCGCGACGGCCCGGCGGCGGCCTCTCCAGCTCCCCTTGGTCCAGCGCAGCGGCAGGTGGCCTCGCGACGGCGGTTTTCCCCCAAAGCGCCGGCAATACGCGCGACATCTCCACGGCTCGGCGCGGCCACGGCAACACACGGCGGCGCGGCCCCCTTTGACTCAATGGCGGCGGCGGCCTGTCCTCGGCTCCCCTCCAATTGCGGCGACGGTGCGGCGGCCCTTCAGACCGGTGGCGGCGCCATCTTCCCCACGGCGGCGGTGTATCCATCTACCTCCACGGCTCGGCTCGGCAGCGACACCATCTCCACCTTGGCGACGCGCACGGCGGCGCCCCTGCCTTGGAACGGCAGCACCCGGCCTCGGCATCTCCAAACGACGACCCACCCTGCGCGGCGGCTCCAACGGCGGCGCTGCCATCTTCTCCGGCGCGGCACCGAGCCGGCGGCGTTCCAGCCCGATCTACAGCGGCGGCGCTCCAGCTTGACACGGCTACGGCGGCCTCCTCTTCTCTGCCTCAGCCCAGCTCACAGCAGCGGCACTGTGCCACTCTCGCTGCCTCTATGAAGCCTCCCTACTGTACTGATGATGCCAAGGCTCCAATATGCGTGCATGCATGATGGCAAGAAGCAAGTACGTGGGCTTGTTTGCATCCATGCTTATGCAAAGCAAGACTAATTAAGCACGGAGTAAAGTCAATATGAGTTTAGCCTGATTGCTATGCGCCACGTCTCCTGTCATGAGAAGCAGACACGATTAGTTGCTGTCTCATGACCAATGCCGCGTGCGGAAGAGTTAAGGAGGAATGAGCGTGGAGTTTAAATTACCCAACCTGAGCAGTAGGGTGTACAGCACTACCAGGTGACCGCCCGGCGAGCAGGTGGGCGACCAGGACGCGTGGTGGCCCGGCGAGCAGGTGGGTGACCAGGTCGCAGGCGCCGGGCAATGGAACAGGTACAGGACAAAGTTGGGAGGAAGCTTCCTTGCTAAGGATTTATCCGGAATGCACCATCTTCGGGTCATTTAATGTGACGGAACAGGTCTGACGGGGCGCGTGGGGTGTCTGATAGCATGATTGCCCCCGTCTCGCTCTTGGCGTTAGCTACACTGTAGCCACTTCGATCACATAGGCTACGGTGCAACAGTGAAGCGCTCGGGATAGGTGGGCCGGCATATCCCATCCAACTTATCTCTCTGGCAAGGCTTGGGTAGATAGGACAGCGGCACGGACTAAGAGACCGAGAGGAATGATGGCTATAGTGATCGGACCCATAAATGTAATTTTTTTCTTTCCATTTACCCAAGCCAGCCTCTACGCAGATATAAGGTTGTGGCGCATCTGTAAGGGAGAGGTCCCTCAGTTGAACCATAGTATACATTAGTAATTAAGAACTCAAGCAGGATTAGGGTTGTTACCCATTCTAGGGGTCTGAACATGAGTAATCCCAGCGTGTTCTTGAACTTTCTTGTCCAGTTAATCCACATGATAAGAAAGGAGATGTGATCTAACTATGCATATCTCCACTACCGAACACCGGATTAGTCCTCGAAAAAACCTGCCGGCTGAAACACGCCGACACCCATCATCTCACCCAATCTCTTCACACACTTCCTGGTTAACCATTTGTAGGGTAAATCATACACCCTAATCCAAAAGGCCAACTTATTAAAAGTCATGTCCGAAGGAGTTTTGTTCTTGTCAAAGAGGACAACGGCATCGAAATTCACTGCCCATGGACCTTGTTTGACGGAAAAAAAAAATTCGATGACGTCAATCGGCCCGTCACCCGTGAATTATTTATTAATAATTTTTCGGCTCAATCCGGCCCGGAATCAATTTGGCCCAATTTTGACCCGAAATTAGTAAACCCTAATTGCTGGTTATAAAAGGAGCTTAACCCTAATCATCAAATTAGGAGAATTTTTGGGCAGACAACGGCGGCTATCAGGAGAAAAAGAAAAACAAAAACAAAAGGTAAAGGGGAGGTGGCGGCCGGCGCCGCCGCCTCTCCCCATCTCTCTCTCTCCCTTCTCTAATTGCACAGGCGACAAGGGGGGAGGCCGGCGCGCCGCCCCGTCCCTTCTCCACGCACGGCGGTGGTGACCCCATCCTCGGCGCCGCCCCTCTGCTCCTCTGCGACGACCGGCGCTGCGCCGCCCCTCCTCCTCCAAGCGCCTCGGGACCATCCAGGGCGACACGGCTGTCGGCGCCCCTTTCTTCGGCCTCCTCCCAAGCACGTCGGCGCGGACTCCCATGGCGGCGGCGTCCCAAGCCACGGTGGTGGCGGCGCCCAGATCCAGCGGCGTGCGCGGCGACGGCGCCTCACCCCGGCGCCACGCGCATCTTCTCCGGCGAGGGCGCAAAGGCGGCGGCAGCCCTCATCCCCTTCGGCATACCTGACGCCCGACGGCGGCGGCCCTAGCGCGACGGCCTCTGCTTCCTCCTCTACCTCGGGATGGCCGGCGGCGCCCTGCTCTCCCTCAATCCGCGTGGCGTCTTCTTCCCCGGGCGAAATCAACCACGGCGCCCCTACTCATCTTCAACGGCGGCTTCCTCTCTTCCTCACCTCGGCCCCATCACAGGCCGGCGCGGCTCCTCATCTCCTCCTACGCGACGGCCGGCGGCGCCCGGTCTCTCCTCCACAGCGGCAGTGACGCGCCTCGGATGGCCGCACGGTACGGCGACCCGACGGCGTCGTGGATGGCAACCCGACGACGACCTGGCCTCCGATCTGTTCCCCCGGTGTGGCGGTGTATGCTCCTCCGCTTCGGCACGGCTGGCGGCAATGGCTGCTATCTCCCGGACGGCCCAACGACGGCGGCGTCTCTTTCACCGACTCTGTGGCACACGGCGCGGATTCCCCCAAGCCGGCGGCACGCGGCTCCTCCCATCTCAGCGTCGCAGCGGCGGCGACGCGGTCTCTCGTCACGGCTGCGCGGGATCCCTTCCATCGACGCGGCCCTGTTCTTCTCCGGCATGACGGCCTCCGGCAACGGCGAACTCAACCTTACCCCGGATGCGCGGCGGCTGCTTCCCTCGATTTGGCCAGGCACTGCAGAACAGCAGAAGCAACGCCCAATGCGGCAGGTGGCGACTTCCCTACAACGGCGCGGCGGTGCTCTTGCCTTCTTCACATGACCGGCGACGTCTAGCTTCCATCTTCCCAATAATACTATGGCCTGGCGCGGCCGTCTTCCATGCGCGCGGCAACGCCCCAGCCTCGTAGCATGCCGAGCAGGTCGCTGTGTTCCGCCCTGGCATGCGTTGCATGTTATACCGCCGTTGCTGAACCAACGCACTCGGTTGTATGCTCGGCATCAGCGTCTGCTTGACTGACCGTGAGCAAACGTGCCCAAAGTCAAGTTAATACGGTGCTTGTCCCCAATAGCTATTGACTCTTTGTGGTGCGTGGCCAGTACATGCATGCATATTTAAAACTAATTGCTAATCAAGGTGATTAGTGAAAAAGAGACACGCAGTGTGTATGCCTGAGCTGCATGGATGCAAGTATTCAAGGAAATTGTTAATCCGTGAGGAGATGTATGCCAAGCATCGGCGCACGGAGGTGCTGCTTAGCACAGGAGCTGCATATATGAAGGCCAGAAGACTGAAAAGCTGCAACTCCGGCCTACAAAATATGACGGCCGGTGCCCTACGCGGCACTGCGCACCGTCATCTCCATCGAGCAAAGAAACGCGAGCGACAACACATAAAATAACATGTTTTCCCTAACGGAGACACATTCCGCTAGAGAGAATCGCCTTCCAGCCCTGTCCATAGAGTTTTCCTTAGCGGAATCACGTTCCGTTCGAGGAAACCAAAGACCGACTGCCGGTGACTCCGCTAATGATCACGGGAGCTGTTCGACGACATTCTCCAGCGACTCCGTCAACACCGGTGAGATCGACTGTCACATCAACCTGAACGGGATGCCGTCCTGAAGGCGAACAGGACCCTGAAAGCCAACGGTATCGTGGAGACCCCAATTCCATGGTACCGACATACCTCCTGACGACGAACATCCCGTTAAGGAGGGAACTAACGACAGCAAGCTGAGTCCCGATGGTGAGCAAAGCCTCGTGGATTCACATTGACGTGGAGATCTCAATTCCACGGCACCACCTGATTCTCCGACGACGAACATCCTGTTAAGGAGATCTTCAACAACACCTTTCTTCGATGATGAACATTCCATCAAGTGTACCGCGGAGACCCCAATTCCGCGGTGCTACCCGACTCATCTGATGACGAACATCCCATCAACAGCATCGTGGAGACGATGACTCCAGCGACTCCGGAAGCCATTCGACGATCTTCTCCAGCGACTCCGCCAGCATCGACGGAACCTGCCGTCACATCAACCTGAACGGAACATCGTTCCAACAAGCTTGGCTCTGAAGGTGAACAAGACCTCGAAGGCCAACGATATCACGGATACCCCAATTCCCCGATACAAATCAACTCCTCCCGATGGTGAACAAAGCCTCGAGGATTCACGGTGAAGGGGAGATCTCAATTCCACGGCACCATCTGATTCTCATGATGATGAATATTCCATCAAGAATACTGCGGAGATCCCAGTTCCGCAATATCACTAATACTCCTCTGATGACTAACACTCCATCAACGGTACCGTGGAGATCCCAGTTACACGGTGTCGGTCAATTCTCCTGACGACGAACATCCCGTTAAGGAGATCTACAACATCTTTCTTCGATGATGAAGATTCTATCAAGTGTATCACGGAGATCCCAATTCCGTGATATCATCGATGTTCACCTGATGACGAACATCCCATCAACGGTATCATGGAGACGATGACTCTAGCGATCATCGAAGCCGTTCGGTGATCTTCTCCAACGACTCCGTCAGCATCGACGAAACCTGCCGTCACATCAACCTAAATGGAACACCGTTCCGACAAGTTTGGCTCTGAAGGTGAACAAGATCTCGATGGCCAACGGTATCGTGAAGATCCCAATTCCACGATACAGACCAACTCTCTTGACGAGAATATACCGTTAAGGAGAATCTCAATCTCGGCTACATCAGCTTCGGTGATCAAGACTCGTCAACGACAAGTCCAAAAGCCAACAAGCGGGAATATCCCCGATGACGCAGCGAAGCCGTCAACTTCAATTCCAAGCCGAGTGCTAACCGTGCATTCCCTCAAGTTCAACTACTCCAACGTGAAGCTTGACGAGGATAAGTTCAAGCGACACGGGCGGACATAGCCAAATATCAACGGCTGTGCTAGGCATTACATGGGCCCTGGTTACCCCATGTATTCTGCCGTCGCCAACCAATCCGCCATCCACCAACATGCACGGTGAACCACGAAGCAAAGAGAAGAAGAAGACAGCCCCAGCAGCTTAATCGGAGGTGTTCCGCAAGCTGGCTTGCGGATGTAATTAACCGGGTGTCCTTCTGAGGTCCCGGGATCCAGAACCCGACGATCACCTGAACAAGAAGTCTAGCCTACCAGGCTACAGATGTCTAGCCAACCTGGCTATGGAGCGCAATATCAACAAGGAGTTGTACTTCATTATGACGATGAAATATAAACGTCCTTATCCCCTTTTTTTGTGTATTTTTGACAAATACACTAGCACGCCCGCAAACGCGTCCTCGCGGCGGAATTTGTGTGCGTCACAGACCTCCATCCAGCACCCGATTTATCTCATGTTTATTGGGAAAAGTCACAAGGAAAAAATTATCGCCTAGAGTTTTACCTTGTAATCCCCTTGGTATCATCCAGAGAGATTTAAGTGCGTTTATAATAATCTGCGTAGAGAACACTTTGGAAGATAAAAATTTGCCAATTAAAGCCCACGAACAGTTGAATAACTCTTCTTCATCTACAGCATCAAAAGATAGCACTTCCTCTTCATCTACTGTCAACGTAAGATTATCTAGTTGATCAGCAATATCTGTTCTGGGCCTTTCCACCGCTGCTTTTCATCAACCAAGATACTATTTTACGAACTAGGTTCATCAGATTCCCTAGATTCATCCATGACGAAGACACAGCCGACAAAACTGAACCCACATACACGAGATTAAAAGTATGTCGTCTAATTAGATCAAAGACGAACGCCAGATTCAAGTCTGCATTTAACTCGTCTCGAAACCTGGTCACACTTTATACCAGAATTACCAGAGGATTACCACTAATTCTAATCAAAAGACAGAGCTACGTACAGATGCGATCCGATCACCAATAGGCAGCTGGAATCGGTCTCGGAACAAGGCTGAATACTAATCTCACTAGGTTTAGGCAGCCGCCAGAGGCAAGGCAAAACCTAACCCGGAGTTTACTGTTGCTTTTGGAAGGTATGTTGTACATGTTGGTTCATCTTAGGCATGGTCAATGGGACAATATATTAAACACCTTCCTAAACTACCACGTCCCCTAATAAAACACCTGCCCAAGCATCACGAGGGGTTCCAAATCATATCCTAATTAATGCATTTAATGCAATTAAATACACGCCATAATCGGAGGCGTTTCCTTCCCATTGGGACCTGCCCCCAAGTCTCTGCAGCGCTTATAAAGGGATGGTCATCCAGGGAGAAGTGAAGATATCTCCCGGTTCACTCACCCCATTACTCATACCGATCCTAATTGTGCTGGGAGAGACCCAAAGGGCCATGTCCACCCTTTGCATGTAGCATTGTGATCGGAACGGATAAGGTCGGATATCGTTTTATCCATATTCGTATCCATATGTTTTACTGGATACAGATTCAAATACGAATGTGTCGAATATGGATACAAATTCGAATAATACTGAATAACATCGGTTACGAATACAGAGCAAATACAGATCGGATAGACAAGGATACGGGTATTGGTAGTCGGAAAGTTAAAATTAAGTTTCAAATATCTATTGCAAATTTTAACAAAATCTGGTCAAAATTAAAATTTAAAAGTGGGAATTCACATTAGTAAAAACAAAACATTAGAAAGTCTATACACGATTATTATTAAATTAGTCTAGATTTAAAAATTCAAAAAATAAATTTAAAAGTTGGAAAACTATCAATAAAAAACTCTAGAAATGCATTCGGATGATATCCATATTTTATATTCGGATATTATCAGAACAAAAACTCGGAAATTTCTTATCCACCGAATAATCAGTGTTCCGTATTCATATCCATATCCACGCCAAATTATCCATATTCATATCCTTATCCGTAAATACAGTCGAATATCCATAAAACTATCCAAATTACTATCCGATCAATTCGGTCGGTCGGTCGGATAATATCCGTACCATTTCCACCTTTATTTGCAGGTGGCGACCATAGGGTCACCGATCCTCCTACTCGTCTCCGACAGATTGACTACATGGCACTGACGGCTTCAACAAATTTTGGTCGGCTCATATATTCCGCATAAGAACAATGATGATGTTTAGGCTAAGGAGAATATTCATATTAGATCATGAACGGTAAGATCTAAAGTACATACCATACTGGCGCATAAGTGAGCTAATCACATAAATATATCCATCATAAGAATGCAAATATTGACAACGTAGGACATCTATAAATAATATTGAACTCTGACGGAGCAGTAATATGTCCCTAGTATCACACAGCTATTTTCAGCTCTCGCCTCCAATTAGCCCCTGCGACGACGGTGGCAGCTTGGTCAGCCAGTCTCGCCGCCGCCGGTGGGCCTCCTAGACATTGTTGCTGACGTCGGCTCCACCGGGGTGGAGTAGCAAGGCGGCGCCCCCTCCCTCCACCTTCTCTTCTTCTTTCCGTTCTCCCCCTTCCGCGAGCGGCTCGGGGACTGCCGTCCCCAGTGGCGCGCTGCCGGATTTGGCTTGGAGGTGGCTGGATCTGGCATGTTGGCGACTTTACAGTGGCGGCGTGTTGGGGTCGCGGCTAGACAGGGCATCACTGTCGCGTGCGCTCCTCTTTGCGTTGTTGTGGCCGTCGCGCTCTGGTCGGTTAGCCGCCGCGGTAGAGGCAGAGGCCAGGTACCTCGCTGGCGTCGGGGTCGCACGGCTACGGCAGGCCATCGTCGACAGGCTCTGGGACACCATGGCCAGCTTCACTGCTCACATGCTGGGAAGCAGCGCTAAAGTCGTGTTGGTCTTGGTGCTCATCGCCCATTACTTTGACACCTGAAGGAGATCGCCGCCGCCTCCAAGTCCTCCACCGTCTTCATCTCCCTCGGGCCCAGCGCCGCCCTCCACGACGGCCATGCCCAACAAGCGGCGGCTCACCAACCATAGCCATTGCCCTTGGATGGCACGCGTAGGCCGATGGTATTCCCCTCCCTTCTCCTGCCCTACCTCTCTTCTCCTCCTCCCACCGGTGGCGGCTGTTGTGCTCCTTCCTCATTTTTGGGCTGGTTCGCCAAGCCAGGGTTCTTTTCCAAAGATCGTCTTGCCCTCGGCATCGTCATTGGGCTCTTCGGCGGCTATGTGGCTTCCTCTCCCTCCCTGCGTCCGCCTCTGACGTGGTTGCCACAGAGGTGCCTGTGGTAACCGCCGCCTTCTTGCTGGGAAACTCTTTCTCAGATAAGCTTGTACAGCATCTAACATTAGAATATCATTTTCGATCAACAGTATGTCATCTACATACAAGACCAGAAATACTAGTGCGCTCTCACTAGCCTTCTTGTAAATACAAGGATCTTCTTCATTCTTGATGAAGCCAAACTCTTTGACCACTTCATTAAAATAAAGGTTCCTACTCTGAGATTCTTGCTTCAGTCCATAAATGGACTTCCTAAGGTTGCATACCTTGCCAGCATTAGTGGATCGACAAAACCTTCAAGCTGTACCATGTACACATCCTCGCTTAGGTTTCCATTCAGAAAAGCTGTTTTGACATCCATTTGCCGAATCTCATAGTCATGATTCGCGGCAATTGCTAGCATGATCCGGATAGACTTGACCATGGCAATAGGTGAATAAGTTTCATCACAGTCGACACCATGAATCTGCTTGTACCCTTTTGCCACCAATCGTGCCTTAAAAATATGAACATTTTCATCGGCGTCTATCTTTTTTAAAGACCCATTTGCACTCTATGGTTTTTACATCATCGGGATGATCAACCAAGTTCCAAACTTGATTATCATACATGGACTTTATCTCGGATCTCATGGCCTCTAGCCATTTCTCAGAGTTCGGGCCCACCATCGCTTCCACATAATCCTTGGGCTCGTTTCCAACAAATAACACATCGCGTTGCTCCGACGTGAGGAACATGAACTTGTCGGGAGCTCGGCTTGCCCGCATGGACCTTCGTGGGGCTGGCATCTCATCAATAGGTTCAGCAACACCTTGCTCATCCTGCTGAGTACTAGCTGGAGCTGAAACATTTTCAGATGTTTCTTAAATTTCTTCGAGTTGCACCTTGCTCCCACTAGTCCTTTTGGAAAACTCTTTCTCCAAAAAGACACCAGTTTGGGAGACAAAAATTTTGCCTTCTTCCCGGTTATAAAAATAATACCCTTCGGTCTCCCTAGGGTACCCCACAAAGAAGCACTTATCTGATTTGGCGTGGAACTTATCAGATTTCATACATTTCACATAAGCCTCACAGCCCCAAATTCTAAGAAAAGACAAACCGGGACGTTTCCCTTTCTATATCTCATATAGTGTCCTATCAACGGATTTAGATGGAACCCTGTTCAACGTGAACGCAATTGTTTCTCGAGCATGCCCCAAAATGACAATGGAAGATCTGCTTGACTCATCATAGACCATACCATGTCCAACAAAGTCTGGTTCCTCCGTTCGGATACCCTATTCCATTGAGGTGTGCCAGGCGGAGTCAATTGCGGAACAATTCCACAACTCTATAGATGATCACTAAACTCTTGGCTCAAATACTCACCTCCACGGTCAGACCGTAGAAATTTAATTTTCTTGCCCAAATGATTATGTACTTCATTCTGAAACTCCTTGAACTTTTTAAAAGATTCAGACTTGTGCCTCATTTGGTAGATATAGCCATATCTACTAAAGTAATCGGTAAAAGTAATAAAATATTGATAACCACCTCTGGCCGTGGAACTTATTGGTCCACATACATCAGTATGCACGAGGGCTAACAACTCACACATCCTCTCACTCGAACCAGTAAAAGGTGCCTTTGTCATCTTGTCAAGTAAACAAGGTTCGCATGTTTCAAAAGATTAAAAATCAAATGAACCAAGAAGACCATCTTTATGGAGCTTCTGCATGCGTCTTTTGTTTATATGACCCAAGCGACAATGCCATAAATAAGTGGAGTCTAAATCATTTGTTTCGAGTCTTTTTGTATTAACATTATTAACAGAAGCATTACCAAGATCTAACACATACAGCCCTTCACCAATGGACAGTTACCATAGAGAAATCCATTGAAATAAATTGAATAACACTTGTTCTTTATTACAAAGTCATAACCATCTTCTTCCAAATATGAAAAAGAGATAATGTTCTTACTCAAGGCAGGAATGTAATAACAATTATTTAATTCCATGACTAAACCAGAAGGTAACGACAAGGGATAGACGCCGATGGCCTTCACAGCTACCTTTGCTCCATTACTGACACGAATCTCCAACTCGCATCTCTTGCAATCTCTAGTCCTTTTTAGCCCTTGCAACGATTTGCAAGTGTGAATCATTGCACCGGTATCAAATACCCAAGATTCAGTAGGACAGATTGCACGATTAACTTCTAAAACGTTAAGACCTGAATTAGATGGTGGAACCTTTCCATTCTTCTTATCTTCCAGAAACTTTGGACAGTTCCTCTTCCAATGCCTATTTGCTTTGCAGTAGTGGCATTTGTCAGAAGAAGTAGGGCCATTTCTATTGGTCTTACTATCAGATTTAGGTTTGGGGTCTTGGATCGTATCCTCACCCTTACCCTTGCCCCCACGCTTCCTCTTCTTACCCCCTTCCTTTTGAACCACCATCACATGTTTATTATTTTTCTTGATGCTCTCCCTGGCTGTCTTTAACATCCCATGCAATTCAGCCATGTTTTTCTCCATGCCATTCATATGGAAGTTCATGATGAACGGCCTAAAGCTCGCAGGAAGTGATTGGAGAATCACATCAGTAGCGAGCTCTTCGCTTAGAGAAAAACATAGTTTCCCTAAGTTCTCAATGTAACCAAACATCTTGATCACATGAGGGCTCACCGGATTGCCTTCAGCTAGCTTGCACGTAAACAAAGTTTTCGAGATCGAATATCTCTTAGCTCTTGCTTGGTTCTCAAACATGTTACGGAGACCCACGATCATATCGTAAGCATCCGGTTCCTCATATTGCTTCTAAAGCTCAGAGTTCATTGTAGCAAGCATGAGACAGCTAACATCAAGGGAATCATTGCAGTGCTTATCATAAGCTCTGCGATCAACGGTAGTAGCATCATCGCCGGGTTCTTTAGGATAGGTATCCTCTAGAACATTTTTCTTTTTCTCTTGCTTGAGAATAATTATCAAGTTTCGATACCAATGAATAAAATTCGTTCCATAGAGTTTCTCTCTCCAGAATGGATCGTAAATTAAAACCATTGTTTGCAACAACAGGCGGCATCTACAACAGAAAGAAATAAGCAAAGTCTTAGCACTATGTTCATGTTAATCTTCTACTAAACAAAATTTAATAAAAGGTACTTCCACTAAGATCACTTTTCCTCTGGTGATCTCAGTGAGACAAGAACCATGGTTAACGCGGTTCGGGTAATGATTTGTCAATACCACTTGAACCCGCGACATAGGTAGGCAACGCATTGCCAATCACATAGTATGTGACCCTTGCTTGTTGGGATGGCATCATATGCCCCGGCTCCCAATGTTGATGCCCCGAAGTCCCAATTCCTATTTGGAGCTCTGTCAAGCAAACCAATATTATGTGTGTGGATGCACGGGTTAGGATACACCCACCCCATTGTACAAGGAAGAAAACGGCGCACTTGAATTGTCAAGACCTAACCCGCCAACCTACAAGACAATTGGTGCAGCTATTGGCAAAAGGGCATCTACTCTTAATTTTTTTGAGGGAAACCATTCAGTCATGTTAACATATCCACCACATATGACTTGAAAGAATAGCCATGCAAGGTAAACCAGCACAGATAATCATATTAAACTGTGAACTAGTGTGGCCCAATGACGCGGGGATCTCCATCTCCACGACCATCCTTGTCCTCCATGCCATCTATGGTTGAGTCCACCATGATATTGCACTAACCTACTACATCTAGCAGCTAGTGACAAAATTATATGAGGATTCAAAGCATTACATGTCGGCACGCAGGCCACTAAACAACAATGGACAGCCTTCAGCTGCAATCAACCATGATGCGCAGGTCATCAAAATTATAACAATGCATCACATACACCATACTGTCCACATCAAACCCTGCAAAAACAGCAATGCATGCGACCTCGATCTGTTGCCCTGATCTATTCGGCACGTGCGCATCCCCGATGGTGTTACCAGCCGGCAAAACGGCAGCGCTACAGATGGAAGAATGGAATGTGCGGGAGAGAGAGCTCTTGAGAACGAGAGCACTTTTCACAGGGCGAGGTGCTCATGCTTTTATAGGCGCCAGGAAGAGAAGGTTCGTCGAACCTGGACGCCATCAAGCACTAGTAACGGATGTCATTAATCTGGCCATTAAGTCGTCGGTTACGGGGAGAGGTCGCCCGTGCTCAGGGTGAGGTCGCCCAGCTCGGGGAGGGGTCGCCCAGCTCAGGGTGAGGTCGCCCGGCTCGGGGAGAGGTCGCCCATGCCCACGCCCACCTCGGCTCGCGCTCAACTCGGCTTGGCGCGCGCGCGTGTGGCCCTGCCTTTCTCTTTTCTCATTTTTCTAATTGGGAGAACGACAATCCAACTATTTAAGTTGAGATATTCTCCTCCCAATTTTCCGTAGTATTAAATGGGCCTTTTGGAATTTCTATTAAAATAATTAAATGGGCCAACCCCATAATTATTCTAACATAATTTTCATGGGGTTTTTCCTCCAAGGGTATTTCAATTGAAACATTTGCAAGAGTTCTTGATGTGTCTGTTAATCCAAACCTCTCGGGACAAATGCCATATTTTTTGAACGGCAGTTCTTTAGAGGCATTGAATATGTTGGCACTAATTTCTGTATTAGAAGCCCAAGCTTCTTCAGTAGTCTCAAGTCTCTCCAGGAGCTAGGTATAAACGGGAAATAAAATAATGTCAGTAGATTTCTTTCACCTCACGAATGTCCTTGCAGATGTTGGAGTTGTCTCCGTTACAATCAACTGAGTCCGGAGGAGTGAGCTGGTGGCCTGGCGGCCGGTGGCGGAAGTTGCTGGCGGCCGACAATCTCCCCTTCAGGGTGGGCGTGGCGGCGGCTCCCCCTCTCCTCCTCTGGGTGCGGCGCTCGGCCTTCCCCTCCACATGCGGCGTCAACGTGGCGCGTGCCTTCCTTCTTCGTTCGCACCTTCACGCGCAGTGGTGGAGCTTGACATCAGCTTTCCCTCTTCTATCTCCATTTCTTCCTTCTTCCCCTCCTCCTGGGCCTGCCTTGCCGGAGACCGTCCAGGGGGACCGCTCTGTGCGAGGATCGGATTTGCCGGCAGGAGGCTCGGATCTGGTGGTGTGTTGGCCGAAGCGATCGGAGTAGGTGTACTCCAGGGTCGTGGGACCGGTGGCCTCGTAGCTCGGCAGAGCTCGGCACCGACATCTTCTCCTTCCTTCCCTCCCTCGTGCCCGGCTTAGTGGAGGCCGCTTGGGGGGTTCGCTTCGGTAGTTGGCCGAAGCGGACGGAGTAGGTGGGCTTCAGGGACGTGTGCTCGGCATCTTCTCGTCTCCTCCCATGGTGGCTTGGTGGGCCTGCACCACTCTTTCAGCGGCACGTCGACCCCTGTTTCTAGCCTGGTCCTGTCCTCGTCCACCTTGCCCTCCCCTCCCTATGAGGTGCTCGATGGTGTATGTTGGCATTTTCTGGGTTAGCGACAGGGTCAAACTTGTGCCGCCTGGGTGGCGCGGCGCCTGGTCTCATTCGCTTCCCGTGCGTTGGCCACCAGGCTTGGTGGACCCTCTCTGTCGGCTTTGATTAGCAACCTTTTCTCTGGCAACATCCCGTTCTCTGCCTCTTGACCCGGTCCCGTCCTCGTCATCTTGACCCTCCCTTTCTCTGAGGTGTCCGTTGGCATGGGCGGCGTCCTCCGTGTCAGGTGGCGGCGTTCGTCTGTGTTTTTCGGCTCTGCGTCTTCGGCGGCGACTTGTTTCTACTTATGTTCCAACCTTAGGCGGCCTTGTGAGCTAGTAGGGCAGATCTTGGGCAAAATCCTCACCCTTTTGGGCTGGTGTTGCCGTCACCTTTGGTGTCGTTCCCTCGTTGGAGGCATCACCTGTTAGACCTTTCCTTGCTCTAGGTGAAAACTCTAGCGGCTTTGTGATGGCAGCGGGTTCTCCCCATCGCTACCTCGTTGGAGGCGTCGTGCTCGCCGTCTTGCGCTTTGGGTTTTCGCTTGGTCTACTGCTTTAGGAGTCGCTTGTGGCTGTGTGAGTGTTGGTGGCGTTTCCCCTTCTCCCTCTCATGTATATCTCTCTTGTTCGGCCTTTGGCCTTGGTGGTAGCGGTGGGGCTGCATTCGTTTCTTTCTCCTCTGTAGGCGGTGTTTTCGGCCGTGGCCGGAGGTGTCTGGCTTTGCCCAGGGTTGCAGTGAGACGCTGCGGTTGTACCCCGTGCTTGCACGGGCTTTTTATTTTATTTTCTACTGCTGATCAATGAAATAGGATGACAGTTCTCCTGCCCTCTTTAAAAAAAAACTGAGTCATCATTCTCATGGAGCAGGGACCTCAAGAACTTAACAGATCTGGCATGTTTTGACTGCGACTTCTCTAGTACAGCGCCCTCTTGGATTGGCAATCTCAGCAACTTGATGAATTTGGCAATTGCTGTTTCTATCTCCTCTGGACCTATACCATCATAAGTTGACAAGCTTATGGCTTTCTGATTGTGGTTTTTCAGGAAGTATACCAACCTGCGTTGCCAATTTAACTCGGCTGACTTATTTAGACCTTAGAGGAAATCATCTCAGTGGTATGTTCACAGTCCACATGCCTAAAAATTTAGTCAAATCACCACAAATTTAAAATTTAATTATGCGATCTGCCTTTATAGATTTTTCTTTTTACTAAAGTTACTTACATTTAAACCATATGTGTATATGCTACAGTGCCTTTAAATTTCATTTTATGCATCTGTATACTTGTAACATCCCAATTATGGACAATTCGAATTTTTGTTGAAATTCAAAGTTCCGTTTGAATTATAGACGCTGAGCGTACTCTCTCTCATCCCTCTCTCCTGCATGTCTCTCTCTCACTCGATTCTCTCTCCTCCTTTCTCATACCCTATTTCCCACGCAAACGCGCTTTGGATGCCGACCCTCTGCTCGCCGCCACGCATGTCGTTGCTGCGCTGCCATGTGCACGTTGCGGTCGTGTCGCGTCCATGCTTGACTCCGGGCGCCCAGTATGCCTCTGTGTCGAGCTCTGGTTGGGCATACCTCGCCGACGACCGGTCCATGGGTTCGGACCGCTGGACCTTGGCCAAGGACCGTTGGGCAAAGACCAGCGAATCCATCTTTCCGATCTGCTCTCGGCGCCACCATCATCACCCAACGGAGCCAAGTCAAAAGCCTATGTGTAGCCTGCTCCGCTGTGCACTGTCTTTCGCCGTGCCGTGCAGCTCGCCGCCCGCGTGCCCTGTCCACGTCGCTTCGGCATTAACCACCCCGCGGCGTGTGTACTCGCTCCAGTACCACACCCCTCTCTGTCACCCCTTAAGCGGCACTCGTGCCCTTCCCTAACACCGCCTTCCTCATTTTCCCCCAAATCCGCCGAAGTGTCGTCGTGAGCGATTCGGCCTCCGGCATGAGCTTCCAGGCTCCTCATCGCCAGCCACCTTTGCTTCACCCCATGCTCGGCCGCATGCTCGGAGAGCATCTCCTGCACCTCGTTTTGCTCTCCGCTCATTTTCGTAGCCCGTAGATCCATTCCGAGGCTAGGCAACCGCGGCGAGCTCTTGGCTCCGTCACCGCTTGTCGCGCCGCCGCGTCCGGCCACCTCCGGCCCCGGCGTGAGCATCCCTAGGACCGCTAGGAGCCATAGGTGTCGGATCGTGAATGGCATTGGCCGGAGCATAGCCGTAGCGCCGCCGCGGTGTGCGCCGCCGCCGTCTGCCACGTCGCCCCGTCCGAAGGTTGACGACGACGGAGGACCATGCGATGTGTGCCAAGATTCGTGCATACACGTTGCGTTGAGTCGCTGACGAGTGGGACCTACTGACCAGTTTACCCCTTCGTGCGCGAGTGAAAGCCAAAGATGCTTGAGCCGCTGCCAGTGGGCCCTTGGTCCACCTGTCTGGTTAAGTGGAAGCGCCCGCCGTGTGGCGTCAGCTTCGCGCGGTAGCGCTCCCGCGAAACACGCTTTTGGCGTATGCGGCCTTGGGAGGGCGCGGTGCGCGCCCGGCAAGGCTGTGGGCCGAAACCGCATTTTGCCGACCGGCTTGGTTCGCTGGCTAAGCCCGATACGATTTACCAATTTTCCGTGGATTTAGCCAATAATTAAATACATAAAGTGTTATAAATTTATTAAAATTACTTAGAGGCTCCAAAAAATTGTAGAAAAATTTAGACGACACTTATCTGGGTTTTATAAAAATATATAATCAACACTGAGATCATCTTTAGGCACTGTTTAATAGGAGCAAGTAGATTTCCCATGTAGAAAATGCTTAAAATAGAATTAGGGGAACCTTTATTAATATAAATATAGCGTCTGCATTCATAAAATCATGAGAAAATAAAATAAGGTAGATAAGTGCTCTAATGGTTAGAGAAAACAATAAAAATGCAATTCTTGTTCAAATAAGTTTGTTAGATAATTATTTTGCCAAACACCTTCAAATAATTAATGAAATCTTTACTAATTAAAATAGGTTCTGATCATAGAAAATGTACAATAACAGTCTATAGTCTATATTGCACCTTATATTTTGGGAAACCTAGATAATGCCAACACCAACACACTTAACCCCGTAGGTGAGCCACCTGATGGAGTGCCATCATCATATGTCGCCCGTATACGCCCTAATTACTCGAATACTACGCTAAGAAACAATATTGTATTTTGGGTTATTATATAATGGTATTAAGTAATATTAAATACTTTATGGCATGCATTGCATATCATACGTAAATAGTATGGTTATTCGACCTTATGCAACGAGGTGTCAATGATAGGACCTAGGTCACGTGCATGCATCAAATTGGAATATTAATTAGTCATGTTCTATAAAAGTTCATATTTCTTTCGTTTTTAAGAGGTATAAGAAAAACGCACACACAATCCCACGCTCACACACGTGTGCGTCTAAACACACGCTACATAGTGCAAAGTAACAACACAAACATTAGTCGTGTACTATGGAAAGTTCATACTTCTTTTTTTAGCGGGTTGAACCCCGACCTATAGATCTCACAACCGTGATGCTACCAATTGAGCTACTGTTAGTTCTCAATTTCATACTTCTATCACGGATCAATCCCCCTACATAGCAAGAATAATATCTATTAACTCTAAATAAGCACCAGACACAATTAGAGAGAATAAATAACCTTCCCGACGTACGAAAAATACTACGAACCAGTTGTATGAAATTAATAACACACTGACCTTTTTTCTACAAATTCTAAAAAAAAAGAGCGAAAACCCAATTGGAGAGAAAAACAGGTTCATTTTTGCTCTATTTTCTTCGGTTCTTTTGTCCGGTTTTACGAGAACTCCAAGGCCAAAATTTTCAACAAAAACAAAGCTCTCCATCTGTATCGAACAAACAAAACTCGCATTACAAGTCCACAGTCCACACCATGTCTTATATAGCAGTAGGTAAAGGGTCCACACATACACACATAATTTCGTTCTTAGGGTGTTGAATTGATGCCACAAACTGCATCAACTGTAAGTTTTGGCATGACTAATATTTTGCGATTGATTTCGGCGCCGCATCTTTGGCAAACAAAATTGAAGAACAGCACCTCGATGGCAGCTAAGGTTCTATGGCGAGCCAAATATCTGGCAGCCAACAAAGCAATAGGCTAACTAGGTGTGGCCATGCCTGTGGTGTGCAAAATTGCGGCAACGAACCAAGCATCCCTTAAAGCATCCGTATCCGTAACTCTATCTTCGTACTCCATTTTACTATGAACTACTCTACCTATCTCTTTCTCTCTAAATTTTCTTCGTTCACACTATATAAAATACACTTTAAAAGATTTCTTCCCTCCATTATATATCTACTCTATCCAAAACTGTAGTGTGTAGTGCTATAGATGATCTTAATCATTCCGCAACACGTATGACCCATGGTCAACCCTTTACGCATCCAAAGAACCTAGCAGACTGATTTCGCTCGTGCAGATTGTATCAAGCCCCAGTACTGATAAATATGTCGTACTGATAAATATGTCGTACGTATATGATTTTTCGTACTGATCCCTGCACATCAATAGTCGACCAAATCTTTTCTTAGCACCAATTCTCTTCAACTTGAGTCACATGGCATCATACATATAGCGTTATACTTATACATTTATAATATGTCAATTATGTCATATATGATACATCCATTTATATCATGTGTAAGTATAAAAAATCAAAAATTGAAGTCAAAATCGCTTCAATGCCAAAACAAATTGTGGAAGTCGAAAGCAGCTCAGGCTGACTTTTCAACCATATAAACTCTCTTTTCCAATCATAAAATATTCCAAAAATTATAAATATACTTCGTTGTTTACTCTAACTAATTGTGTATGAATTTTCAAGACCGAATTCATTCTATGTTAAGAGGGTTTAAATTTGCCTCTTTTTTTTTTGTAATTTTTAGTGTAGAATGAATTTGAACATGCAATTATATTTAGAGGTGGAGTAAGTTCATGAGTATATACAAATATTTTTAAAATCTTCACAATATTGTTCGTTTCATTTCACAGTGATTGTACCGAAGAATCGATCCTACGTGATACGTTGCAATCCAGTTTTTGCCCTTTTTTTATAATATTGCAGCTGCTTAATCATGCTCCACAAAACGGTATGCATTGCTTGTGGACGGAGGTAAAGGGACGTTGAAAGCAGCTCAGGCTGATTTTTCAACTATGTAAAACCTCCTAATCACCCTATATAAAACCAGAGAACAATGTATTTCCTCTTAAATAGAAAATGATGTTTAATAGTTGCATAAAGGGCCAGGAGTATTTCTGTCGATCAGTATTGTATATTATCAAAGATGTCTTCAAAAATGAATTGCGAAGAAACTTGATTTGTCTACATGGAAGATATGTTGTACATACCATTCTTGCACATCCGTGAGCTAAGCACATAAATATAATGTTGAACTCTGACGTCGAAGTATGTAGACAACGATTCCATTTTGTTCAAATTACAAAGGGTGTTTGGATGAACTAGAGATGGCAATGAGCCTCGATCCCCGATTCCCCACGGGGAATTCCCCAATTAGGGGATGGGGACGGCGAGCTTTCTTGCCCCACGGGGATGTAAACGGGGAAATTTCTTTCCCCGTCGGGTAAATGGGGAAGGGGACGGAGAAGCATCCTCGTCCCCGTTCCCAGCGGGCCCATTAATCTTGCGAGTGATAATGTTTTCATGTAATAGTTAATGATAAAAATGAATAATGATCTTATTAAGTGATCGTCAAACATATATATGTGATCATTTTGATGCATATATGATGATTTATTAACTCTGAGAATACATATATATATGACAATGCTTTGTACTAATAGAAAAATACATACATATTAGGTACAATTTAAGCGGGGACGGGGATGGGGAATTTTTCCCCACGTGGGGACGGGATGGGGAGCCATTCCCCGACGGGGAATTCCCCGTTGCCATCCCTTGGTCGAACCAACTTGCATGCCCACCTCTAGTTGGGCCAATTCTACTGGTTAGCATCATCATACCTTAGTGTTTTCAAAAAAATTCTACAAAAGTGGTGTAAGAGAGTCGGTGTGCGCAACCTTGCTTTTAAGATTAAAAATTACATAGTGGTTGTTTTAGTTTGACCATTAATGATACTAGAGAACTCTCGATAACTTTGTTGGAACTAATCTTGTTGTTTAGAGGTTCATGAGTTAAATGTGAGATTGTGTTAGTGAAGTGCTTGGCTGAGTTGTGCAGCCAAATGTGGTTGAGCACCGGTGGAGTGACTGGTAGTGCGGCGAGCCGTTGCTTAACGTGTTATTGGAGATCAGCAGCCAGCCGAGTTTTGGTCAGCAGGAACGAGCTACGCGAGTGATCTTCAGTGTATATGCAGGGGAATGTTGGCTTGGATAAGAGGTGGAGCTAGTGCCGAGTCAAAGTATGAGTGTCAGCGTGTGTTAGTGGTGCTTGCATGCTGGTGGACGGTGCTTGCATGTAGGGTAGTTAGTTTGGATGAGTGCTAGCTGAACTAGTGCCAAGAGTTTATGTTTATTTAAGCGTTATGGTGCCAAAGAGTGGTGTCAAAGGAAAAAAAGTCTGGAAGCGTGTGTGTGCTGTACCGTGAATTTTATTCAATAAAAGAGAGTGCTTGTGTGCTGTGAATTCCAGCGTGAGTTCTTCTTGTGAGTACCTGGGCCAACAAACTTCACGACAAAAAAGTACACATAGGGATATGTAATTCTGATTTAGCCCATAATAACTAAAGTTAAAGAATAAAAGATAAGTTAACACCATTTGATTAAAACTGGGCAACTGTTCAGCATCTTTGAATAAAATTTAGTGGTAATCGAAGTAAAAAGACTAGTATTTCTATGCTGATTTTTCTCTTTCAAAAACGATGGGACACAATTATTATAAGAAAAAAACACACATTGCGGTTGCTTGTGGACGGTATTTATTGCTTGTGGACGGAGGTAAAGGGTCGTCGAGAAAGCAGCTCAGGCTGACTTTTCAACCATATGAAGCCTCCTATATAAAACCAGAGAACAATATGTTTTTTCTTATATAAAAAGTGATGTTCAGTGGTTGCAAAAAGGGCCAGGAGTACTTCTGTTGATCAGTATTGTAACCATACAAATATGTAAATTATCAAAGATGTTTTTAAACTGAATTTACGAAGAAACTTGATTTGTCTACATGGAAGATATGTTGTACATACCATTCTGGTGCATCAGTGAGCTAAGCACATAAATATATCCATCATTAAGAATGCAAACATTAACACATACTCACGTACGTAGGATATCTATAATGTTGAACTCTGACGACAAAGTACATAGACAACGGTTCCATTTTGTTCAAATTACAAAGGGTGTTTCGAAGAACCAACTTGCATGCCCACCTCTAGTTGGGGCAATTCTACTGGTCAACATCACCGTACCTCAATATTTTCAAAAAATTCACATAAAAGCGGGATAAGAGGGTCGTGTATGCAACCTTACTCTTGAAATTTAAAATTACTGAGTGGTTGTTTCCGTTTGATCCTTAATGATACTAGAAAACTAGTAGCTTCACGATAAAAAGAAGTACACATAGTTTGATATGTCATTTTGATTTACCCATAATAATATCAAGTCAAAGAATAAAAGATCATTTGACACAATTGGATGAAAAGTGGGCAACTATTCAGCATCTTTGAATAAAATTTAGTGGCAATCGAAGTAAAATGGCCAGTATTTTTATGCTGATTTTTCTTTCGAAAACGATGGGACACAATTATTATATGAAAAAAAAAGACACATTGCTTACGTTGCTATTGAAGAGTTTAGCGTACCTTGACCGCCTAAGTCTCAAGTCTATGCACATTCTTTTATAAGCAATGCAAACAGAATTTCTCCAAGATATGGCTTCTCCAAATTCTTGGCCTGCACTACTACTGATGCTAATGCAGCTGATCACCTCCCGTAGTGCCAGTCATGGTGCCATTACCGCTGCAGCCTCTGTCCAGCGCCTTCCAGGCCAAGCTGCAGCGCTCGTCCAGTGAAGTGTTTAGCGTACCTTGACCGCCTAAGTCTCAAGTCTGTGCACATTCTTTTATAAGCAGTGCAAACAGAATTTCTCCAAGATATGGCTTCTCCAAATTCTTGGCCTGCACTACTACTGATGCTAATGCAGCTGATCACCTCCAGTAGTGCCAGTCATGGTGCCATTGCCGCTGCAGCCTCTGTCCAGTGCCTTCCAGGCCAAGCTGCGGCACTCCTCCAGCTGAAGCGATCCTTCTCCTTCGATTTCTCCAACGTCACCACCCTCCAGACATGGCAAGCAGGCACCGACTGCTGCCACTGGGAGGGCATCGGCTGCGACGCCTCCTCTGGCGAGGTGACTGCCCTCAACCTCCGTAGCCGAGACCTGTACAGCTACGGCATCGACGGTGGTGCTCTCTTCAACCTCACCTCCCTGCGGCGCCTCGACCTCAGCGGGAATGATTTCGGCGGATCACCCCTTCCAGCCACAGGGTTTGAGAAGCTCACCTCACTCACCCACCTGAACCTCTCTCTGTCGGGCTTCAATGGTCAGGTCCCAACCAACATGGCCTGCCTCACAAATCTCATCTCTCTTGACCTGTCTAACCCGGAATCCAGCCAATATACAGTGTCTTGGAATAGTTTGGTGTTGTGGGAACCGAGTTTTACAGGCTTTCTGGCAAATCTTACCAATCTGAGGGAGCTCTACCTCGATGAAGTGGATGTATCTGCTAGTGGAGAAAAGTGGTGCAATGCTCTAGCTACACATGTTCCTCAACTTGAGATTCTTAGCCTGGAGGGCTGTAGGCTCTATGGCCCCATTCATCCGGCCCTGTCAAGACTTCGCTCCCTTACTGTGATCAATTTAAATGGTAATTCCGATATGTCTGAGGTTCCGGATTTCTTTGCGGATTTCCTCAATCTGAGTGTTCTTCGACCTGGCGATTGTGATTTTCACGGGTTGTTTCCTCCAAGGATATTTCAACTAAAACATATGAGGGTCCTTGATGTATCTTTTAATCAATACCTCATGGGCAATCTGCCAGATTTTCGGAATGGAAGTTCTTTAGAGATACTGAACATGTTAGGAACAAGTTTCCATATTGCAAGCCCAAACATCTTCAGCAATATGAAGTCTTTGAAAGAGCTAGGTATCGATATGTCTCTTAATAACTTCACTGGACTTCTTCCATCCTCATTTCAGACCTTGCGGAGGTTGCAATTATCTCAGATAGAATCATCTGATCAGTTATCATTTTCATGGGTTGGGGACCTCACGAACATAACAGAGTTGTCAATTCTGGACTGCAACTTCTTCATGACAACGCCATCTTGGATCGGCAATCTCAGAAACTTGAGGTACATGGAAATCAATGGTGGTTTTTTCTCTGGACCAATACCCTCAGAAATTGGGAATCTCAAGAATTTGACAAGTCTAGAGCTTTCGGATTGTGGTTTTTCAGGAAGAATACCAACCTGGGTTGCCAATTTAACTCGACTGACTTATTTAGACCTTAGCTATAATCATCTTAATGGTAAGTCTGCATCCACAAAATATGAATACGTGATCTTCCTTCGTAGAATTTTTTAACATAAAAAATACTTACATTAAGGCCTTGTTTGTTTCGTCTTAAATTAAATTAAAATTAAATTAAACAAAAAATTGTTATTTTTGTATAAGTCAAATAATGTAATATTTTGTAGTCTTTTTGTGGGGTTTTAAATAGTTCCTCTTAGAGTTCGTAAAATTATTTTTTCATAATTTTTTCAATTCATTAAAACGTCTTTCAAGGGGGTCACAAATTTGATACAGTAAAACTCAACTCAGCTTTAAGATGAAACAAGCAAGGCCTAAAGCCATATCTGTGATATCATGTTTGCAAAATTCAAGACTGAAATGGTCGATCTGACATGTCCATTTTTTACACCTCATTGAAATATTAGTATGGTCTAAGCTTTCTATTTTCTTTACTATTTGTTTCGCATTTTTGAAAACCAGCATTTTTGGAGCCTCGACAACTAAATTAGATCTTGGATTTTTAAAATATGAAATAAAAATTACCAAGTTATGGAAAAAAATGCAAACACACCAAAGCATCTGTGCTTCACAATGCACAATAGCAGACATGATAACAATGGTGTTCGAGACGTTTTTTTTAAAGAGGGGCTCGAAAACTGCCGTCCTATATTTCATTGAGCAGAAGAAAAAAAAGAAAAAAAAGCCATGCAAGCACAAGTACAACCATAGCATAGCGCTGCGACTCCGGCTTAAGCAAGACACCACACCGACCACCATAGGGACAGAACACCTACAGAGAGGAATGCAGCGCAGCCGCTGCCACCAAGACCAAGGCCTAACAGGGGGAGGGAGGGAGGGAGGGGGAGAGAGAGAGAGGAGGTAGGTAGGCAGGAGGGGAGATCACTGGCCATAACCGGCCACACAGGACGCCACCCAGCCAACGACTAAGGGCTAACAAATACAGACTAGCCAACGACCACCCTCAGCGCCAGATTAGACCACGGCGCCTCCAACACGATGAACGACGGAGAAAACCGTCACCGCTGCTGACCGCACAACAAGGCTTTCCCCCAACAGGGTAGCAACACAACGGTGCCTCCAGAAGGAAATGGCACTAGAAGTGCTGCCATCGCCGGCCCAGCAGGAACTGAGCATGGCTTTCACCCGATACTCTCAACCCTAACACTGCACTTGGGATATCAACAGACAGCCCTGCATGAAGAACGAGCCAAAGAGCGCAGGCGCCAGAGAAACACTCGCCAAAGGCCAGCCAGTCCCCGAAGCTGGATAAGGAAGACGCCTCCACTGCCATCATACACCTCAAAGGGAGGGGAGGGTAGGATGGCAGTGAGCAGTACCTCGCTAGGCGGAGAGGACGCCGAACCCCAAGGCCTAATGAGGAAGACGCCGCAACCGCCATCGAGCACCATGAAAAGAGAAAGGGAGGGCCCGACGACGTTGAACGGGACCTCACCCAAGGTAGGGGCTCGGTGAAAGCGCCAACACCGAGGCCAACCGGACACCACACCGAGTCGATGAAAAGGAGGCCTACCGCGCCGTGCTAGGCATCACCGCCTGGAACCAAGTTGGACCCCGTATTGATGCGACACCCCTGCCGAGGAAGCATCGCCGTTGCAATTCGCCTCCGGGTCGGGAAACAAGGTATCAGATCCGCGCAGCCACCATGGCGCCACGAGGCCGCCGGTGCATTGTCCAACCAAGGCGACGCCGGAACTGGACATCTGATGCCGAAAACTAAAGGCCGCCAGCCATGACGACCACCAACTTGTCGGGAGATGACCTTGGAGCTCACCAACTCCGACCACGCCGGCACTAGGGACACGCCAGATCCAGGTCTCCTGCCGATAGATCCGGCCAACATGCTGCCGGAGTGATCCCTCCCTAGCAGCCTTAGGAGAGGCGAGTACCAGAGAAAGGGAAGGAAAAGGGCCACCGTGCCGCACGGGCACCACCACCAGATCTGGGCCTCCTGCCACAGCATCCGGTCACCTCCGGTGTGGTCCCCCAATCGGAATCCACCAAGGCGGGCTCCGGAGAATGGGAGGAAAGGCGAGGGGAGAAGAGCTGCCGGCGCAAGCCACGCGGTGACCGCTTCAGCAACATAATGGACAATTGGTGCGAGTTGTGGCCTCTCAAATTAAAATGAACAGAAAAGGCTTCACAATTCACTAGGAAAATATTATATTCTTGAGGGTTACAAGCATTATAAATCAAACTGAGCTCAGCGTCCACAATTTTATCATATAATATGTCATCCTTTTAGTGATATGGAAAATGTAATGCTTTTATATTATGCTATAGTGCTTCATTATCAAAACAAATGAACACCATGGTTGGAATAAGTTTTAATTTATGTGCAACTTACTTTGCTTCTTACCAGGGGAAATACCATATTTTGTATTTACTCTTCCAGAATTACAGATGTTGGATCTTTCAAAAAATCAACTTTCTGGCCAGTTAAGGGACTTCCCTATTTCGTCTTCTTTGGTAGATATTGAAATTAGTCGCAATCAATTGGGTGGATCAATACCGAAGTCATTCTTTGAACTAAAAAGTCTCGAGTGGTTCTCTCTTGATTCCAACAATCTTGAAGGTCAGGTAGAGCTCAATTCTTTTTTAAGATTACGGAAGCTCATACAACTAGATTTGTCAAATAATAAGTTGTCGGTGATAGATGGACAAGGAATTTCACTCCCCTTCATACCTCGGCTACAGATTCTAGGCCTTGCATCTTGCAACTTAGTAACAATTCCAGATTTCCTTCAACGTCTTCCCTATGTAAATTACTTGGATATTTCAAATAACCGTATTTCTGGAAGAATACCCAAATGGATGTGGTTTAATTGGAGCAATTCACTTAACGATCTGAACTTGTCACGTAACATGTTCTCTAGTTTGGAGCTTTCTTCATCTTTTCTTCCCACAAAAGCCCTGAGAAGTCTTGATCTTAGCTCGAACAGACTACAGGGAGGGATCCCTATGCCACTACCACATAAGGCCCCACAACAACAAATTTTGGACTATTCAAATAACAGATTCTCATCAGTTGTGCAAAACTGCACATCATGCCTTAGCCAAACTATCTACCTTAAGATATCAAACAATAGGATGAGTGGAGAGATCCCACACTTGATTTGCAATGCAAGCAAGCTCCTGGTTCTCGACTTATCAAATAACAACTTCAGTGGAATGGTTCCCTCTTGCCTAATGCAAAATGATCATCTCACTGTATTGAACTTTAGGGATAATCACCTAGAAGGAACACTAGTTTCTAATGTCGGGAAGAATTGTGCTCTCCAGACAGTAAATTTAAATGGAAATAGGATTAAAGGTCAGCTTCCACGTTCATTAATGAACTGCAAGGATTTGGAGTTTCTTGATGTGGGTAACAATCAAATCGTCGATTCTTTTCCATATTGGTTAGGAAAGCTTCCCAAGCTTCGCATTCTTGTGTTGAGATCCAACCAGTTCCATGGCTCAATAGGAAATCCTCTGGGAGAGGATGACTATGGAGAACATTTTTCAACTCTGCAAATCATTGATATCGCATCAAACAATTTCTCACACAAACTTACCTCACAATGGTTTGGAAAGTTACAAGCGATGATCAAAAGCTCTGATTTCGAGGGAGGCGTTATAGGTGAAAACATGACATGATCCTATCAAATTATCGTCACCGTAATGTACAAAGGGTTGTACATGACATACGAGAAGATATGGACTACTCTTACAATGATTGATTTCTCGGATAATACATTCACAGGTGTCATTCCAAAATCAATTGGGAGACTTGAACGGCTTCATGGGCTCAACTTATCACACAATATGTTGACAGGAAAAATTCCGCTCCAACTTGGCGGAATGACTGCTCTGGAATCTCTGGACCTTTCTTCAAACCAGCTTTCCGGGGAGATACCAGAGGAGCTGACAAACCTCACCTTCCTTGAAATCTTGAACTTGTCCAAAAACGAATTGGTGGGAAAAATTCCAGAATCACGCCAATTTGATAGTTTCGAAAACATTTCATATGAAGGGAACCAAGGATTATGTGGAGCACCCTTGTCCAAACATTGTGGCGGCCCAAGTTCTCGGTGTCCAGGTGAACCACAGGGAAGCATGTCCTCAGATCATGTCGATATCATCTTGTTTCTCTTCGTTGGCTTAGGATTTGGAGCTGGATTCACGGTAGCTGTCCTAATCAAACTACGCCGCATTAGCGAATGGTACAAGATAGTAACTTTTTGGCTTCATAAAATTTTTTTTTTTGCAAATGATACGATGCAAGAGCTAGCTTTGGCTGCGTAGTGGGATGAATAATGTCGCCTCTAAAGCATTATGCACTTCTATTGTTTTTGCTACAGTAACAAATTTGCAGCAAAGTGAAGCATTGATATTGGATTCAGATAGTTTTTATCGCATGAAACACAATAGGGTGGTTCTTTTCATACAAACCTAGACATTTCGGTTTAGTATACTTGGGAGATGACACAATCAATGGTGTTATTGGAGTGGGTGATATCAAGATCAAGATTAGTGATGGAGCTAAGTGGATATTTCAAGGTGTGAAGCATGTGTTAGAAATTAAGAGAAATATAATTTCATTCGAGAACTCACATGAATATGGATGGTGTTTAAGGCTCATGCAGATGGATGGATCATGAGAATCAATAAAGGTGGTGAGACTATGATGATGAGGGGAGGGCGGTCTCACGTCTATAAAACCTGCGCCGATGATCGGTTCCAAATATATGAAGTACTATTTGCAACGTAGTTACTAAACAAGGTGTTGCAGGGTTAATAGTGTTTGTTCTAGAAGATAGCATGTCTAAGGCCAAGACGAATTCATCGGACATCTCTCAGTACACCACAAAGTATCAATTCGAGTCCGAGTACACGAATACTCACACAAGAGAATTTTAAGCTTCTAGAGGTACGTGAAGCTATATTTGTCAAAGTAAAGTTTGTTAAAGTTAGTGTCGGATATGTGTATGTATTGGATTAGTGGACTATGAGTTGTAATAGGTAGGAGGGATAGAGTTGCAGCGTACTCTTTACCCTGGCCACCTATATGAAGAGAGGCACATCCGTGTAATATACCATGATGATGAAATTGTATTGTAGGACAAGTAGGTTCAATGGCCGACCTATAGTAGCGATCTTAGTGGTCTGGTGTGTTTGTACAGTTGAGGAGGGTTGCAGATAACCAGAGCCACGCATACATAGTCAATCATATCGACCAAGTTCTGATTTCCCTTCTTTGGATGCAGTATGTCGGGACTCGACTTTGCAAAACTGACCCCTCTGTGTTTTCTGTACTAGTCCCAAGAAATCATAGCTAGTATACACAGTATCAACAGATGATCAAACCATATGCCTTATTAAATTGAAATAAACATAGAGTCGTGGACTTATTGCCACTTCTTACAATATCAGAGTATAAAGCAGGCAGAAGAACATTGAAATCCGCGTCGGTGATGTCCCGTCAAATTGCCACAGGCATCTGACTCGGAGGTTACACCTCTAGTAGTTTGGATCGCCTACATCGTATACGTCTCCATCGTAGTCACCTGCTAACAAATCTGAATAAATATGTTCTCAGCAAGCATGAACGTCCTTAAGTATGAATGCAGGGTGTCAAAGGAACAGGGATGGTTCATTTGCATAAGGAGCACTTTTAACAAAACCTATCAGTTGTAAAGCATCAGTTTCAAAGAATAAATCCTTTTTCTTTACTCATGTTTTCTCAACACTAATAATATCGCTTTCTCAGCACGAAACCGAGACGACATTCGCTATCAACTCTACACGAAACCCTGGCAATACATTCCCTGTAACGCACTGCTCGGCATTCGTTACCTGACATTCGCTGTCCGGCAATCCCTGCCCCTACCTTCTACAGCAAGTTAGTTATTAAAAAGGTGAGGTAACATCTTAGAGCTGCCTCAGCTTGCTCTTGACCGTGAGCAAGGCTATCATGATAGTTTTAACTCTGCAGAGTGAGTACACTTTACCCATGGGACTCACCCGAGAGTGAGACGAAGCCATTATCCTCAGTACATCTAGATTTGAGAATGCCTCACTAAGGATTCACCATGGCAGATTCTTCACCAAGCCAGGGGTCCCCTCGTGTACCAGATGGGTCTACGGTGGTAGCAAGCCCCACCCACACCACCCTGACAAAACAAATCAAGATTTCCCAAGGTAACACCCATGGTTGTACGGTTATGCTTGGCTAGATCATCCATTATGCTCGGTCCTTACATCGACCAAGGTGGCATTCCACGAATCACACAACCACTTCAACAAGCCATCACCTCGAGTCTACTCACGCAACGTTGATTTTAGTTGAGTTAATTAACCAAAATCACAGATAAAGAGTAGACCTATCAAATTATCGTCACCGTAATGTACAAAGGGATGTACATAACATATGAGAAGATATGGACTACTCTTACAATGATTGATTTCTCAGATAATACATTCACAGGTGTCATTCCAAAATCAATTGGGAGACTTGAACGGCTTCATGGACTCAACTTATCACACAATATGTTGACAGGAAAGATTCCGCCCCAACTTGGCGGAATGACTGCTCTGGAATCTCTAGACCTTTCTTCGAACCAACTTTCTGGGGAGATACCAGAGGAGCTGACAAACCTCACCTTCCTTGAAATTTTGAACTTGTCCAAAAACCAATTGGTGGGAAAAATTCCAGAATCACGCCAATTTGATAGTTTCCAAAACATTTCGTATGAAGGGAACCAAGGATTGTGTGGAGCACCCTTGTCCAAACATTGTGGCGGCCCAAGTTCTCCGGGTCCAGGTGAACCACAGGGAAGCAAGTCCTCGGATCATGTCGATATCATCTTGTTTCTCTTCGTTGGCTTAGGATTTGGAGCTGGATTCACAGTAGCTGTCCTAATCAAACTACGCCGCATTAGCGAATGGTACAAAACAGTAACTTTTTGGCTTCATAAAAAAACAAATTTTTGACAAACCTGATACTATGCAAGCGCTTGCTATGGCTGCGTCGTGGGATGAATAATGTCGCCTCTAAAGCATTATGCACTTCTATAGTTTTTGTTATACAGTAACAAATTTGCAGCAAAGTGAAGCGTTGACGTTGGATTCAGATAATTCTTATCACGTGAAACACAAAAGGGTGGTTCTTTTCATACAAATCTAGACATTTTGGTTTAGTATACATGGGAGATGACACAATCAATGGTGTTATTGGAGTGGGTGATATCAAGATTAGTGATGGAGCTAAGCGGATATTTCAAGGTGTGAAGCATGTGTTAGAAATTAAGAGAAATCTAATTTCATTCGTGAACTCACATGAACATGGATGGTGTTTAAGGCTCATGCAGATGGACAGATCATGAGAATCAATAAAGATGGTGAGACTATGATGATGGGGGGAGGGCGGTCTCACGTCTATAAAACCTACGCCGATGATCGGTTCCAATTGTATGGAGTACTATTTGCAGACGGAGTTACTAAACAAGGTGTTGCAGGGTTAATAATGTTTGTTCCAGAAGATAGCAGGTCTAAGGCCAAGACAAACTCATCGGACATCTCTTAGTACACCACAAAGTATTAACTCGAGTCCGAGTACACAAATATTCACGCAAGAGAATTTTAAGCTTCTAGGTACGTGAAGCTATATTTGTCGAAGTAAAGTTTGTTAAAGTTAGTGTCGGATATGTGTATGTATTGGGTTAGTGGACTATGAGATGTAATAGGTAGGAGGGATAGAGTTGCAGCGTACTCTTTACCCTGGCCACCTATATGAAGAGAGGCACATCCGTGTAATAAAACATGATGATGAAATTGTATTGTAGGACGAGTACGTTCAATGGCTGACCTATGGTAGCGATCTTAGTGGTCTGGTGTGTTTGCACAGTTGAGGAGGGTGGCAGATAGCCAGAGCCACGCATACGTAGTCAATCATATCGACCAAGCTCTGATTGCCCTTCTCTGGATGCAGTAATTGTAGCAAAACATTGTAAATGGTATAGTAGTTCGATCATGGAGTTCATGCTCAAACCAGGCTCCGTTTCTCGTTTTCTAGACTGATCAACAGATATATAGGTGCAACGTAAACACCACTACCATTAGTTTAGCAACATGTATATCTTATGCAATCAGGCTTTTGATGTAATCACCGTGTAACTAAACTAGCCTCAGTGATGAAATATTCCAAAAAATATAAATATATTTCATTGTTTACTCTATCTATGCTTTTTTTTAACTTAATGTAGGATGAATTTGAACTTACAATTTTATTCAGAGGTAGAGTAAATTCATGAGCACATCTATAAATTTTTTAAGAATTTTCACAACATTTGTTAGTTTAGTTGCATGGTGATTGTACCAAAAAATTGATCGTTGCCAGCCAGTTTTTGTCTTTTTTTTATCCTCAGAATATTTCAGCTGCTTAATCACGCTCCACAAAACGGTATGCATTGCTTGTGGACCGGAGGTGAAGGGACGTCTAAAGCAGCTCAGGCTGACTTTTCCACTATATAAAACTTGCTGCATGGGCCAAGCGTTGTGCAATCCATTTTTTTTTTAAAAAAAAGGAAGGAGACGAAGAAAAGTTCTATTTAAACTAGAATTTCGAGACAAAAAAAAAGCGTCTTCTAAATTAGACCCTGGGAGCTTATAGGCATAAGCAAAAGAGCAAAAATATTTAGATCTATAGTCATAAAGAGTCATTTTGAATGCAGTTCTTAGACAAGGTTGTCGTGCCGATTCTGAGAGGAGGCGTACGGACAAGCTGTGAGATGGCCTTATAGAAGATGAAGGATGGACCAGGTGGTGTAATCCACGAGGAGAAGAGTGGTGATTCATGTTGACAGGATTAGTCAAATCAGCCATTGTGTTGGTCAAATCATGCATGGGTCAAAACCAATTTGGTGAAGCTCGATGATATTGATAACTTTAATTTATGGCAGATGATAATTAAAGAACTCTTGATGCAATAGGAAATCTAGAAGACTAGCCAAGATGACTGAAAAGGTGGACGACGATGATTGGGAGGAGATATGGTTGTGAGTAGCCATGATCATCAGGTTGTGTCTATTCAATCAAGTTATGTACCATGTGATGGATCTAATAACAACTAAGAAAATCTGGGATAATTGCCCAGACAATTATTATCCAAAACTTTGAACTATAAGTTGTATCAGAAGCAAAAGATATATGGGAAAAATATGCGGGTGGGGTTGATGTCGTGGAGCACGTCAACGCCTTCAATCAGTTGGTTGTGGATCTAGCAAAGTTAGATGTGACTATTAAAGAGGAAGACAACACCATAGTTCTTCTTTACTCGTTACCACCTTCCTATGAGCATTTGATCACGACTTTGATGTACGACAAGGATAGTACCAGCAAAGAGGTTATTACTGTGACAACTAGCTCACGAACAAAGGAGGAAGAACAATACAATGAAGGTTCCTCTTGGTAATGCTTTGTACGTCAAATGTGCACCTAGTGGGAAAGGAAACGACAAGAAGGGGAGAACAAAAAGGGTCCAGTTCTTTGAGTTAAGGTGTGGCTAAGTGGACACACAAAAAAAAGACTGTTTTAGGAAGGGAACAAGTGCTAACATGGCATTGACTAAAGTTGACTTTGATAGTGGTGCTGAGATGCTCTCGTTATCAAATATGTCGTAAAGTGAAACAAAGTAACACGAGGGCTTGGCTCTCGCGAACAGCTAAATGCGAGGGCACCCAGCCAGCCCTCGCGTTTACCTGGCGTCGCGGCTTTATCACGTCGGCTGCAAAGCCCTCATGTCCGTCTGTGAGGCCCATATGGCGCGGGCGTGGGGCGGGAACATCTGTCCCTTACTCGCGAGAGCCACGTAGCCCTCGCGAATAATTAGCCCGCTGGTTTATCGTGAGGGCCACATAGCCCTTGCGTATAATTGGCCTTGGGTGCATCTATTGCGAGGGCCTCTGCAACCCTCGGAATATAGTTATTGTAGAAAAAAATCATTCGAAATTCCAATTTCCATAATTTTACAAAATAGAAAACACAAAAATATATACATCGCACATTCATATAACACATCCACATAGCATTAGTTCACACACACATCCACATCGACGTACACATTCACATTCATCCATCCATCCATCCGTCACGGAGCTCTATCTGGGTCAGAGAAGATCGAAGGAGTACCGTCCGTTGTAGGGAAGGCCGAAGGAGAGATGTCCGGTGCAGGGAAGAGCGAAGGGGTGTGTTGAAGGAACATGGACTAAAAAAATGCAAATTAACAAAGTTCCACAAGTTTTGTTATGTTTGTGTCTCCATGGAAGTATTGAACAAAATTGGACCCAAACCAAGAAAAAACCCCGGTCGGTCGACCGAGCTAGGGCCGGTCGACCGGCACCTGGTCCAAGCCGGGTTGCCCTTTCTCCAGGGATTCTAGAAGAACAAAAGGAGACCATCCCTACTGTACACATCAAGTCGGTTTGATCCTAGGGATGGCATTGCATTGGAGAGGATCACTTGGCTCACAAGGAAGTCAGTTTTACCGGCCTCAACTGTCAAAACCACCTCAAGGGGATAATCTATACCGTCAAAGAGGGATCCCATGCAAAACCGAGGGCCGTGATCGACCAAAGTCCTATGGGCCGACCGACTTGGACCAGCCGACCCCCTTCTAATCCTCTTTGGATAATCCTGCAGCTGGGGAGAAGTGTACACTTGTCCCTACACGTGGCACACCCTCACTTGCTGCGGTGCACTATAAAAGGAGCCCCTTTCCTCATTTGCAAAGAACGGAGAAGTGCGGGAAGAACAGAAAGCAGCATTACGCTGCCATTTACCAAGTAGACAGGAGAGTTAGTGCTGAGGAGAAGCCGGCGTGTTGGTATCCCTCCACTAGAGCTCCGGAGCTGAAGTCGGGTGTGAGTTCTGCTTCATCTTCTATCGGTAACACTTTCCCATCCTTTATTTATAAAGCAAGTTTATTTCATATACATTATCTCTCTGTTGGTATTAGGCTCGTGCTATATCTTGAGTGCTAAATCTCTGTGCTTGAGTGATACAATAGATATTCGTGCCAGGTTTAGTGGGAGTGCGTATCAAGTGGCGTCCTTGATACATAGTACTACTAGGAATAGACGTGGTGTCACTAGTTAGTACCCAGTAGACACCAGATTCAATGACTGAGTGGTGGGTAGTAGGTGGTGACAGCCCTGCTATCCGCGCGAAGTTTGTGGAATCACCCCGTTAGTCTCAATCCAGTCGAGCCCAATCGGGGGTGATCATAACCATTCGGTGTTCTTAACTAATAGAGGTGACAGTGAATCAGCCGAGCTTCGATGCAGAGTAGATATTGTATGTGGATTAACCTTGTACCCTTGAAAAGTAAACCTTTAGTAGAACCTCTCGACCCGAAATATCTTACCCCACTTTCGTCATTCCACCATATCCATTCGGCCAAGTCAAGACTAGAAACTAGACTCTTCTAGTTCTTCGTGAGAAATCAACACCTTTGGAATACTCCGGGGTGAAAGCTACTGCGATATTTGTACGCTTGCAGATTAATTCTACTAGGCATATGAATCGCCAACACGGTGGTAGTTAGTAGGTTTAGAAACACGTCAGTCCCTGCTTCCGCCCACTCATGTTGAGCCTCGTGGTCGACTCCCTAAGCTTGACTTGAAGGAGCGGAGCATTGCAAGCACTTAGAAAATGACATTTGATTCAAAATACGCTTTAGCTAAGTTTATGATGAATTGACTACACTTACCGCATCTTGAGGCTAAACAAAGGGCTATGGTACCACATAAGGCGCGTAACCAACGCCACATGCACCAACATGCCTGCTCGACCCACCTTGCACATTCGCGAGCAATGTAGTGTTAATGCAAATAAATGAGGGTATGAATTGTGTTTAGCGAATACCTGCTCAAAGTTGCCCCTAAATGGCGGCTCGTGAACTCTATCCACCTTTGCATCTGTTCTCTTTCCCACCACTCTTGAGCCATTCTTTGGGTCATTTCCATCTGTATCCTCAAGTCTTGTGTTGGCGATTTTTATGCCTAACAAAAATAATCCGCAAGCGTATGGATATCACGGTAGCTTTCACCCGGGAGTATTCCAAGGTATTGATTTCCACGAGGAACGAGAAGTGTTCTAGTCTACAATCTAACTTGATAGGATGGATATGGTGGTAATGACGGGAGTGGGATAAGATAATTCGGGTCGAGAGGTTCTATAGGTTTCACTAGCCACAGATAAAAAATCACCCAACACAAAAGCTACTATGCATCGGACATCGGCCGATTCACTAGCACCTGCTATCAGTTAAGAACACCGGATGGTTATGATCAACACCGATTGGGCTTGACTGGGCTGAGACTAACGGGGCGGATTTCACAAAGTTTAAGTCGGATAGTAGGGCTGTCACCACCTACTACCTACCGCACAACAGTTGAATCAGGTGTCTACCGGATACTAACTAGTCTAGGCAGTACAACTATACCTAGCAGCCGTTCGTACCAAGTCGTCACTCGATACGCACCCCCACTAAACCTGACACTAGTATCTATTGTGACACCCAAGCAAAGAGATTTAGCACTCAAGATCTAGCACAAGCGTAATACTAATAGAGAGACAATATGTATGTAGTAACTTTGCTTTATAATTAAAGGGATAGGACTAAGTGTTACCGAATAGTAGAGCGAAGCGGAACTCACACCCGAGTTCAGCTCTGTAGCACAAAGTGGAAGAGAGCCGACACGCCGACTTCTCCCCAGCACTCAACTCTTCTCTCTCCCTACTTCTATATTTCTATTTGGACAGTGTAGCGCTGCTTTCTTCTTTCCTGCACTTCTCCGTGCTTTGCAAATGAGACAATGCCCCTCTATTTATAGTGCACCACAGTGAGTGAGGCATTGCCACGTAGAGGGACGCGTGTAGGCTTGATGTGAGTCGTAGAAGATCCCGAGGCGCTAAAAAAGGGGTTCGGCCGACCTCGGCCGGCCTTGTTTCGGTTGATCCAGGCCTTCTGCTTCGCATGGGATGCTCCATTGACGATCTAGATTGCCTCTGCGTGTTGTTTTTGGTAGTTGGAGCCGGTAAAACCACCATCTAGGTGGGTCCATGGATCCTCCTCAATGCAATCTCGTCTTTACGATCAAAACCGACTTGTATATATGGATGGTTATGATGGCCTCCTGGTGTGTTTCTTGGCATACAGGAGAAAGAACAAGGCAAATTGGACCAAAAATGGGGCCAGCCGACCAAGCTTGGGTCGGCCGGCCAGGTCCTAGCCTAGCTCGCATTCTTCTAGAACTCATTCCTTCCTCATCCGAGCTCAAAATATAGCAAATAATATATGATTTTCGATCGTATCGATGAGCTCTTCACCATGGTAAGTCTAATTTGGCATTTGAGGTCTTTTTCAAATATGTTTAATTTAAACATCATCTTATGCCCGATTTGCGTATGCCCGATAAACCGTCATTTCTTGTGTATTTTGGGCGCATGCCAGCAAAACATGAGGCTACACCGAAATTCGTGGAACTCATTAATGTTAGGCTAAATGTAGCTTGAATTCCTTTATTTTGTGGATATGCTGACGGTCAAAAGTATACAAAATATTGCAAATAAGGACCGTCAACACACCCCCACACTAGATCTTTGCTCGTCCCGAGTAAAGGATTTGAAATATGGACAAGGAGTTAATCAAAGATTAAGGTGGACTTCATGCACAACTTCTCAGGATGAATAGCTAGCATAAAGGTTATTCCAGAATGTTTCTCGTTCTTGTGAGATTTTTTGAAGTGGCTAAAGACCTTACCTTTATAAATTGAAAGATGGAACAACTTCCTCAGAGTTTTTATATTTTTAAAAGGATTCCTAGTTCGTTTCTATTTTTCAAGTGATACTCTCAAGTCGCTCAAGGGTGGTTTCTTACCAAGGCCTGCGATCAACTTCTCCCTACAAACTAAGGCTTATGTGGAGCTCCAGGTAGGGGCAAATGTTGCTAGTCTATAGCTGTGTATATTGTTGAGTCAAAACTTAATCCTAATGAAGATTGTGCTACTCCAAATTCTGATCATCAAGAAAATAAATGCTTAGGGGGCGAGGGGGAGAATGGACTCACGCCAAAGGAATAGTATTAAACACAAGTGCAATGATATATGGTACTGATTAGTTCAACATATCGGATTTTGTGTTTGGGAAAATGGTCTTTTATGTGAACTCCTTATTCGAATGGCCTCGACACACGAACGCCATAGGTGGTCCCAGAAAAGATTCTTCACTTTGTTGTCAATCATTTCATTGAAGTTCGAAAGGCTGAGGCCTTCACGAGACCGATACTGTTTCTAAAAAGGAACGAAACAAACATACTATTAGCGTGAGGAAAGATTAGAGTACTTGCAAGTGTTGAGAGGCTTACCCAGAATTCAACGATGCACTCTGTGGCAGCCAAGTCCTGACCTTCTTCTTGTACAAGCTTGTAGTCTTTCCAGGTGATTGCTGGATGGGTGCGGCCGTCCCCTTCCACCATCCCAGGGTAGTGCATCCTGATTAGTCCTGAAAGTAAGGAAGTAGGCTGCTTCGTGATGCTCATGTCGACCGTAGCCATGTTCCTATTCAAAAGGGAAAAGAATTAGGCGTTCACAAAGACATTAGTATATTGAGTTAACTTTTCAGTATTATAAATTACCCGTCTCCTAAGATGTCAATAGGGATCCGCATATTTGCATCTGTTGGAGCCCTAGGCATCCTATTGGGCCCTCTTTCCTTCCTTTGGCGACGAATGGAGGTTGGCTAGGTAGACCCCTCGCCCTCCTCAAAGCCTCCATGCTCGTAACCACTAGAGTCCTGACCTGCCACATGACCATTGGAGCCCATACCTGCCTCTTCTTGACCAGCCTCGTCCATCTCGCGGTCCTCCATTGGTGATACTCCCCTGTGGCTAACAAACTTTCTAGGCGTCATCATGAATGAAAGATAAATATGTCTAAATGTTACTAATTATAGGTATAGACAAAAACATAAACATATATGAAAGTAAATAATAGCAACATTAACATATATGAAAGCATACATCTAGCAGTAGTTCGCATCAACATCAAGTGGGTCAATGTCCTCGATAGGATTGTTGTTCACATGTTCATCGCCTTCGACAGGATTCTCTGGTTCTTCTTGGCCTTCTTCGTTGACAGTAGCGTCTTCATTGATGCTGCCAACTAGGTTGTCGAGGCCCACCCCAGCATCGATCACAAGTGTGTCTCTAATAGTTGATCTTGTATTGAACTATCTGGCTATCTCCCATGAGGTCTAACTTTATATACAACCCACCAATTCTTTAGATCGGCCTCGTGTTTTTTGAGACTACCCTTTATTGGATGCTTGCATGGATATGGTAGGTAATAGTGAGAATGCTAGTCTAGTTAGAAGAAGTTTGTCCAGCTAAAAGGAGATGTAATAGAGATAATGCGATTTTAACTTACGATTCAATGTCGTTGACTTCCTCCATGTTTTCAACAATGTATAATAGTGCAACAACCTTGTACCACTGAGAAATCTCTTGTTTTCTACTCTTCCCGACTGGAGTGCCTTGAACCTCAAATAGTTTTAGATCGGATTCAAACGGCCATGTGTGTTGTATCTCGGGACGATAATATTCACATTGTGTTCTCTCGCTAGATATTTATTTGTGAAGTTTGTGATCTCCTGGATTTGATATGCCTCATCAATTGAACCTTAAACACGGGCCTTGTTTTTCACATTTGCCCAGACAGTTTTCAGCCACCGTTCCACGGGGTACATTCACCTCCCGTGGACTGGCCCACCAAGAAGTGCTTGAGTAGGTAGATGGATAAGAAGATGTTCCGTTGGATTCAAGAAACCGGGGACATATGTCTTCTCTAGCTTGCAAACGAGAACGACTATATTTTTCCTCTAGCTTCTTCAAATCTATTTTGCTTAGCTGTTTAGTGTACAACTTTATATAAAAGAAACTCAATTTGGCAAAAGCTATCCATACATCGTCTGATACATAGCCCCGAAACATTACAGGCGATAGATCTCACATGAAGATGTGGAAGTCATGGCTTACATGCCATGTATCTTGCAGGCGTCAACATCGACACCGTGGACAAAGCTTGACGCGTACCATCAAGGAATCTAACCTTGTCTCGAAACCATTCTATAACCTCTTTCCTCCCTCATGAAACAACATTGAAGGCGATCTTTCAACGGGAAGTAACGCAACAATTTCTTTGCCACACAAGTTTGAAACTTTTTGCCATTAGAGTCCATGGTCTCGAAATACCGCGACTTTCCACAATGATCGCACCAGGCCTTTCCCTCATCATCTTTGTAATACAACATGCATAAGTTCTCACAATAATCTATCTTCTTGTATAGCATTCCTAAACCCGACAGGAGCATTGTACACTCATACCAAGTCTTGGGCATCTTATGGCCTTCCGGGAGGGCATCACACCAAATAGCCAACATCTCATCAAAACATCCGATGGACATGTCGAACATGGACTTCACAACCATCATATGTATTACCTAGGACAGGACAGTCACTGACGTTGCATCTTTCAAAGGCTTTTGGGCTGACTCTAGAAGTCTAAAGAAATTGGCCAGGCCTGGCTGTGAGTCCTGGTCATCACCATCATAACCGTGGTCAATATCAGTAACTATGTCCTCCATCCGATCTATTTCATCAAAACCTTTGGGAGGTCCAACTGGCGCAACCTCGGCATGAGTACTCTCCCCATGACATACCGTCCGATGGTAATCGACCTTGAACATATTATTCATTAGATGTGTCTCCATTTCATGACGTGCTCGCTTCCGGCAGTTACCACATTCAGCACAAGGGGAATGGGCAGCCCCTTCAGCCCCCTGAAAATCCCGGGACACAAAATAACTCGTCCCCTCAAAGCATGCATCTATGTGTCGCACGCTCGACACCCATCCATCATGCATCCATCTTCTATCTTCATCCATACCTTCATGAACAAGTTGATACAAAAGCTAACGGTAGCCCTCGTGCATAATCTAACAATAGCCCTCGTAAGTAACATTTCACTAAACACACAACCCTCGTGATTAAACCTATATACGTGCATGCATAGCCCTCGTAATAAAGCATTCAAACATACAAAAGGCACGAAGAAACTTTGTCGTTCGATGGCGGTGGTGGTGGACTCCTCACCTTGATTGTGTTCCTGCTGCACCTCCTCCACATGCTCCGGTGGCGGTGGTGGTGGACTCCTCCTCCTCTTGCTCTGATACCGGCGCCGGCGCCGTCTCCTCTGGATCCTCCTCCTCCCTTCCCTCTACCTCAGCGGCGGTGGGTGGCACGGCGGCGGCGGGGCGTGGCTATAGCGTGGCGGTAGGGGTGGAAACGAGCTGAGTTCGAACGAGCTAGCTCCTGCTCATTCGTGGCTCGCAAAACTCATGAGTTGGAGGAGAGGCTCATGTCGGGCTCATAAAAAATCATGAGCTAGATGAGAGGCTCGGCTCGGGCTCGTCAAAAGCTCGAGCTAGCTCGTGAGCATTCGCGAGCTTGGCTAGGGTTTTAGATCCAGGAGAAGTAAGGCGGTCAGGAGGAGAGAGAGAGTGGAGGAAGGAGGCAGAGATTCTTACTGAGACTGAGATGGAGTTAGGTGGTGGTGCTGGCTGGACGGGGATGGAGGGAGCCTGCGATGCTTGCTGCTAGAACAGGGACAGAAGGAGAGGCGGTGGCGTCGTTGCAGCCGATGTAGGCCAAGAGGAGCTTGATGGAGAGGTGGCGGTGCTGTCGGGCTCGACCGAGAAGATTATGATAGAGAGGTGATGACAATGACGTTGGGGCCCGTCGGCCATCGCTGCCCATGTTGCTGGCGCCATGGCGTGCTCTGCCTCTTCCTATTGGCGGGGACGAGCGGGCGAGAGGGAGGCGGCGGCGAGCGGGGCGAGGGGGAGGCGGTGGGAAGAGCGGAGGAGGCGAAGAGGCGGCGAGGAGAGGAGGCGTCAGGGAGAGGAGGCATGGGATTTGGTGATTGGGACTGGGGAAGGAGGCCGACGGTGCGTGAGGTGGGTGATGGGTTAGGGTGTAAAATGGGCCGGCATGTGGGTGTGGCCTGTGGGCTGTAGGAACGTGGGATGTGCACTTTGTTGTACAGCTTGCGAGTTACTCTTGAACGAACTGGACACAGGCTCAGCTCGGCTCGTAAAATGTCACGAGCTTGAAACAAAGCTCGGATCGCGCTCGTTTTGTAATGAGCCGAGCCCGAGCCGAGCCTGGGACCGAGCCGAGCCCGAGTTGCTCGCGAGCCTCGAGCTCAAGTTCCAGCCCTACGTACGTGGCGGCGAGGGTGCAGAGGGGAGTCCGGCGGCGGCGGGGTCAAGCTCTTGGACTTTGGCAATGCCCAAGTCTGGGCGCTCCCAGATCTATTTCTGTCTTAAGCCCTCGTGAGTAAGGTAGAGAGGCTGCAGGTGGTCCCCGCACCAACCCATGAACCGTTAGGCAAGTTATTCACGATGGCCACCTAGCCCTCCCGAATAACTGGCAGGTGTCCATAGTTATTCACGAGGGCCGCCTGGCCCTCGCGAGTAGCCGAAGCCTGACTGGTCGATGTTCCCCACCAGTAGGAGCATCCCTCGCTTGGGCAGGTGTCCACAGTTGTTCACAAGGGCTAGAAAGCCCTCGGGAATAATCAAACACCAGGGCTAACTACGCGGCCCTCATGTACATGACCAATTATACACCAGGGCCAGCTTGGCCCTCGTGTATAAGCCATATATCCGAGGGTTTTAACCTAAATCCTCGTTAGTAATATATTATCTCCTACCATCCCAAGTTTCAATTTTTTTTGAAAAATCACAAATATTATTTAAAAATTTATTTAAGTCACTAAGAATCATTTATGTAACATTCTTGGCCATGCAAAAAAATTTATAAAATAAATCAGAGACCTGCGATATTGCGCCTTTCATAACTGACTCCATCTATTTATCGATACAGTGAACATACAGGTAAAGATTTTGAAATTTTCACTTTTCATCATATATCATACATTATTTATGCATTAAATATATAGTTCACGATTCCACGTTATACACTAATACACATTACACACTAATCAACACTAGTATCCTCCGTTGACTGATGATAACTCCAACATCTCTCTGTTGGAGTCGAGCTCCGCCAAATAGGCTTCACGGTAACTAGACAACACCTCATCAATAGAGGAGATGACGATAACGTCAATTCTAGGCGGGCACCCTCGTAGTGCGGCTGCTGCAATCTAGTTGCAAGAAAATTGGAGCCACACTTGGGCCAAAATGTGGCAAAAAATGAGTCTATGACATGTGGGGTTGGAGGCTAAGAAAGTGTCTCACTGTGTGTTACACTTGCGAAGGCTCACTGTGGGCCCTCGTGAGCAATTGCTCAGTCAGTCTTACTCGCGAGGGACTCACAGTGAGCCCTCGGTAATAACACCCACGTGCCCACAGGTTGCAGGACTGAGCTATTATTGGGGCCATTAGTGGCGAGGGCTAAAAGTTGGCCCTCGCGAGTAGATGGCGGCCACCATTTGTTGCGAGGGCCATAATTTAGCCCTCCATAGTGCACATTTTAATACGAGGGCTTTCTGCAGCCCTCGTGTATTTTCATGTAACACAAGGGCTATAGTTATACCCTCACATTTATTTCTGATAGAATTTCCTGTATGCCATTGGAAAAGTTTACAATTCCCTATCTGCTACTCGAAATTATCTGTTCCCTTACATTCTATATATATCTTGGATTGGCAATCTTGGAAACTTGATGAACTTGGCAATTATTAGCTCTCTCTCTTATGGACCTATACCATCAGAAATCGGGAGTATGAAGAATATGATAGGCTTTTATGGCTTTCTGATTGTGCTTTTTCTGGAAGAATACCAACCTTGGGTCGCTAATTTAAATCGGCTGACTTTTTAGACGTTAGCGGGAATCATCTCAGTGGTATGTTCACAGTTCACATGCCAAAACATTATTCAAATCCCCACAAAACTAAAATTTGATTACGTGATCTGCCTTTATAGTTTTTTCTATTTAACTAAAGTTACTTACATTTAAACCATATGTGTATATGCAGCAGTGCTTTCAAATTTCATTTTATGCACCTGTGTATACTATTGTGCGATGCAATCACTATGGGAAATTTACATTTCCATTTTTTACTTCAAGTTCTATTTACGTATTTGAAGAAATGCCTTTTACTATGCGGATTACGATGTAAATTAGCAGTGCCAACTCAAATTAGAATGTTCATTAGTCATGTTCTATGAAAGTTCTACTTCTTTCTTTTTTTAAAGAGGTGTAAGAAAGACACACAAACTTACCCCACATGCTTGCACACGTGTGCGCCTATTCGCACCTAGACAGTTGAATGTAACAACACAAAAATTAGTCGTGTACTATGGAAAGTTAATACTTCTTTCTCTTTTTTTAGAGAGGGTATAAAAAAGGCGCACACAAACTCACGCCACACACTCATACGCATGTGCGTCTAAACACATGCTAGACACCACAAAAGTAACAACAAGGCACACGGGCCTGCATTCCACAATTAATAATTCATAGAAATAAATCCCAGAAAAAGTGAGAACCGAGAGTTAAACCCCAACATATAGCTCTCACAACCGAGATGCTACTAACTGAGCTGCGCTTAGTTCTCAATTTCATACTTCTTTCACGGATCAATCCCCCTACAACAGCAAAAAATAATATCTATTGACTCCAAATAAGCACCAGACACTATTAGAGACAATAAATAACCTTCCCGACGAAAAAACAGAATGAACAAGTTGTATCAAATTAATAACACAATGACCTTTTTTCTACAAATTCTAAAAAAACAGAGCGAAAAACAAATTGGAGAAAAAAATAGGTTCATTTTTGCTCTTTTTTTTTTCAGTTTTTTCTGGTTTTATGAGACTTCCGAGGCCAAAAGTTTCAACAAAAACAAAGTTGTCCATCCTTAACACCCTAGCCTAACAAAGCTCACGTGCTACGAACATAACATACATAGCACAATACCTCGATAGAAAATTTCGATATCATGTCTCCTGTAAACTGAACACTACATGGGGGATACATGAATTCACAATAATAATCCATCACTCCAAATATAGAAAAACTATCTTAAAACCATAAACCATATTCAAAGTATCATCCAAGCATTATCTTTAGTTGACACCGAACAATAACGAACCAAGTTAACATTTAACAAACGAATAGAAAAGAACATTCCCACGCTCTAATATTATGCAACTTTGTTTATTTAGGTCACTAAGGAGTTGAATGTGGAGTTTAAAGTGCGTGTGGCATTAGTGTAATACGCACATCCCATGCATGCTTCAATGATAACCTAAAAACATAAAAATTAAGAGTGAGTATAAAACTCAGCAAGTACATAAAACAAGACTGATCATATCCTTATCTAAAATAACATAGGACATCAGATCATGCCTTTTTCATAATTTGATACGCAATGATGCAATGCATATGATCATGCTCATTTCTCTTATGCGTGTACCGGTACCGCTGAGTGTACACCCGTCGATGTCACATTCTAAACTCCATCCCGTGGAGATTGACCGTTGAAGCAAGTCTACCCCGCCATCCTATGGGGGGTGCCTACCAAAGTAGGTCTTTCATGCCATCATCATGCGCATAGATGCAAATGCATAGTTTAATCATTATTAATTACTTACCATCATACAACCTCATACCATTAACACATCATCACCACAAAAATGTAAGTAAGCATTCAAACATACGGTGTACCACAAAAGGATCACCGAAAATGTAATATGCACTTGCCTCTTCTCCCAAACGATGTCGAGTGAGCTGCAGGTGGGACCGACCCCAAAGTGGCATTCCCTACAATAAAACCCCCCAAATCAACACCACGAGCAAGCGATGGAGATAGTTACCAAATAGCATCAACTCATTGCCATCTAGAACTAGCTAATCCCCATTAGCAACAATTTCTAAAACTTGAATTCATATAAATTACAATCTAGATAGAAGCTTAAAAGGACCATAACATCCAAACCGTAACTCTGAATTTTCTTGGACTTTACACAAGATAATTTTGATCCCTACAACTTCCGCAATATGGCCGAAGTCCAATTCTCAATGTAAATGTCTCAATTTAAGGGACAAAGCCACTATTGTACCAAATCGATCTATAAAAACCTCGCTTCCATACTACCACCATTACTCCACAAAAACCGTTATGAAACTATGGAGAATTCACAAAGGATACAAGGAATCTCACTACCAAAGACTCAATTGAAGTAAATAACGGGAATTGAATACAGGGAGTAACTTGTTTTACCCAAAACCTAATTCTAGTCCAATTTTAGTTATCCAATTTTTATTATATGAATGCATGATCATAAGTAATACAAAAAATCATCAAGAGAAGATGTGTCTCACACTAGGCTAGACCCGGCCTACACTAGTCAAGTTCATTTATTGAAAAGGTCGGACTAAATGTGAAAACCACTCACCCCGTCCAAGGCCGTGGACACGGCTATATATCATGATTGTTTTTAACTCTGAAAAGTGTGTACACATTTCCCCACAAGCTCTGCCTCATCTAGTAGGAGATACGGTATAAGACTTTTCCAGCCTACTACGCCTACCACTTCGCCAGCCCATTCATTTGGTTTCCCCGGCCCCATCGGTACCCGCCGCGGTACGGCGCTCACTACTTCTAGGTACTACCCAGGGTCGTTCCCCAATTAATCCATTGGGTCTCAGGGACCCACCTACCCCTCATGGGAGATTGCAAGCCTCCCCCTGGGGCAAAAGTGACGAACCGTAACTGGACAACCCACGAGCAAGTGGTTAGTAGGTTTCGTAGGGTACTATGCCAGGGCCGAAGGCACAAGTGGTTGTACGGTAGGTTTTGGTCTAGTAGTTCACAAGCATGAGTCCTTATTAGAGGAGACCGTCACATCTCCACCACAGCCCATGAACCATCCCTTCCGGGTCTTTGCTAACCAACTACACCATTTTTAGTTGTTTAGGTTTAACCAACGATAATCACACAACAGCTTCGATAAGCATTTTGAAGTAGATAAGCTCAAAGTGCAAAACCTGGCTACTCAAAGGATAAGCTAAGGAAATAAGAGGGGCATCACAAGAATTAATTGGGAAGCATCATGTTAATGAAAGACTAACATGGTTAGGGACACACACATTATCTAAGCATGAATGCATCAGTATTCAGTACAATTAGATGGTAACGTAAATACATCAAATAATTAATTTTAAAATAAAGACAGGGATATGTATCTAATGCTTGACTTCGAAAAACTCAGCGCTTTGGAGGTCCACCACCTGATCCTGGCAGCAGTTTACACAGCAATCGCAACCACCGTTTATGCGGGAGAACGAACCAACACGTAAAAGTGAAATCAGTACAAAGAAAATATTTAATAAATGTACACAAAATTATAGGATTAAAATGTAATTTCTAGACTCTATAATCACCTAATTTGGAGTTATGGAGCTCTCTAAACAATTCGGGGAAGTTTCGGGTTAAATAGAAAATTCCCCAAAAAAGGAAAAGCTAAATAAACCCTAATTGGGCCAAACCGTAGGATCCGGCCCACTCCCTCTCTCCCTCGAGCGCGCGCACGCGACCCCATGCGGCCCGATCCGACGTGTCGAGGGTGCGGCTGACAGGTGGGGCCCACTGGTCAATGTCGCTCAACAACTTACAGGTAGGGCCCGCGGTCCAGAGGCGTCGACGACGGTGGCGACACGTGGCATAACGTGGCATGACACGTGGCGATGGTGTAGATCTCAGGTGATGACGTGGCATCACACGTGGCAGGTAATGTGGCATGCCACATGGCAGTGGGGACGAATCTGGTGCTGACGTGGCATAACAGTTGGCTTGACACGTGTCACGCCACATGGCGATTTGGCTGACGCGGCGCTGACGTGGCGTGTGGACCTCACTGGTCAGTGGCAATAGCGCAATCACCACGTCAGCGCGAGGCACGTGTTGCCACGCGTCGCGCACGGGCGGGCGCATGGTGCGGGTGCGACTGACATGCGGGGTCCACGGCTTAGCCGAGCCCACTTGTCAGTAGGTGTGGATAGGGGGCCGAGATGAGCGGGGCGGCGCCGACGATGGCGGCGGGTCCAAGGGAACATGCGGCGCATCGTGACTGGGCGGCGTCGACAGCGCGATCGAAGGTGGTGAAAGCGGCTGGACCCACGGGACGCGCGTCGCGACGCGTTTCGATGACGGCGGCGCGGTCAGAAACGACCACGGCACGCAGGGTCCACGTCACGGAGGTGGGGAAATACGGCTATACGCGTGGCGGTGGTTGGGGCGAAACGCCCACGTGCTCACTGGCGGTGGCGGTGGCGCGCATGGCGGGCTGGCGCGGCGAGGGGGCGACGTGGTGGCCGCTGGTTGGGGACGCGATTCGCACCGACGGTGGGCACGCCAAGGTTCGCCGGCGACTGTGGGTGCTTTGAACTGGAGGGGTCGCATTCATGCGGTATGGGCGATAGGATATGGGACTCGTCCCTGGGTACACATTGATGAAGAACCACATCCCGTTCCGGTCGTAATCCAGACAGATAATCAGGAAACACATCTGGATAGTCGCATATTACGGGCACTTCATCCAAGGTTGGCTTCTGTCCTTCGGGTCTTGTCACTTTAATGTGGTTGAAAACTCCTTGCCTCCTTCCCTTGCTGGACTAGTATGTGACTCGCGTCCCGTTGGTGTTGGTCAAAGTAACAGCTCTACGTGCACAATCGATTTGACCACTATACTTCATCAATCAATTCATTCCTAGTATAATCTGGATCCCCTTAGAATCCAACATGATTAGGTTAGATTTGAACTTGGATCCCTCAATCTCAATTTTGACCTCAGAACACCCCATCTTACCGTTCATAGATCCCCCGGGGATTGAACTTTTAAAGGTCACTTTAATGTGCTAGCATCCATTTATTTTTATCCACTAAGTCTTTAGCAATGAATGAGTGCAATTCTCTTGAGTCAAATAAAACTATAGCCGGTACGGAGTTTGCCAAGAACGTACCTAGCACGATATTCGGTGCATCCTCAGATTTCCTCAGCAGTGACGTGGTTGCCACTAGCCGGAGCACGCCTTGGCCTTGAGCTACGCCCAAAGCCAACCTCGCTGGAGAATCCCGTTGCAGTCGCCGTCCCCTTGGAGCCGGAGGAGGAACCACGCCGCTGGCTGGATCTTGCCCGCCATGGACGGCTCCATCACCCCTAGCAGCGTCTCTCTCTGGCCTCCGGCCTCGGTTGTCCCTGCTCTGTGCCGATGCGCCGCCGCCTCCAAGGCCACCACACCGGCGCCGCCGCCTGCCACCTTGCTGGACAACGCGCCCAGTGCCGCGCCACCTCCTGGCCGTCCATGGGCTGCCTCAGTGCCGTGCCGCCCTTGTCTCTTCTCTCTTCTCTCCCTACACCCATGGCTCCTCCTCTCTCAAGAGATGGCCAGCGGTGCCTCGAGGACCTCCTCTGGAGCCCACGTTGTCAGTAGAGTGCCGCCACCTAGGGCCTCCCCTGTTGCCGTCGACCGACGCGCTCGAGCTGCACGGCGCTTGCCGCCAGGCCTAGCGTCGTCGCACGAAAAAGCTAGGCCGCCGCCTCTGGCCGGCGCCGCCATAGCACGCCGCCCTCTCTCTCCCCTCAGATCCCTCTTTCTCTCCCCTTGAGCTCTCTCTAGATCTCCATGGCTAGCGCCTGCCAAGGGGAGGGGCGGCGGCGGCTTGGTGAAACCCTAGTCGCCCATCTCTCTGATCTGAATCCAGGAAGAAACATGGAAAGGAGGGGCTGCCTGCCTCCTCTCTCACCCTCTAGGCTCATCTCTTGAATCTCACTCTCCCTTGGAGCATGGAGTTGTAGGCAGGGAGATGAACAACACCAAGAACATGCACAAACAGGGATTGGTAAGAACACGAACATGAGCATACAACATGGAAACAATGGAAAGGAGCAATCTTTGAATATCTCTCTCAAGCCATGACTCTCTCTCTCATCCCGTAGCTCAATCTCTCCAGAAAAGATGCACGCACTGTGAATCTCTACTACTTTAAAGCGCCTAATGGTCGTGGTGGTGGTACTGCCAACTTGCGATATGAACCATTCATCTCGTGTTAGCTCCTCCGCACCGTTCGATCTGTATTGAGGTTTTCCTTCCCCTTCCCCTTCCCCTTTTCCCAGCCCATGATCCCCTTCCTCTTCCCGTGCACGGTTATCCTCCTCCACCGCACATGCCGCCACCTTTTGTCCGCTGCAAACACCGCCGCTGGCCGCGCTTTTGCCTAGACCAGAGCGTCGCCCGGCACCTCGTCTCTCAAGCCACCGCCGCTACCCCTAGCCCACTCCCCCCGCAAGCCGTCACCGGATCCACCTCCCGGAGCCGCTGGAGACGGCCTCCACGCCTCCATCGCCGGCCTCATCCCTCCCCAGCCCCCTGTCTATTGCTGCTATGCCGACGCACCCCCGGGACCCTGCGTCGTCGCCGCCGAAGGTGGCCAAGACGGCTGCCTTGGCCACCGACGAGGTCTCCCGCTAGTCCATCATGTCCGTGTCGTCGACCAGACCATGTTGCATGTTCTTCGCTTCGCCGGCAAAGGCGCCCAAACAGGTACGGCGAGAATTCAACGTTTTTGTGGTTCTCGATTTCTTTGCCTATTGTGATGTGCCGAACTGTCAATCTGATTGTTGCATACTTGCATAGCAGGAAGCCAAGAAGGCCTCCAGTGAGGCGCCCCACTCGTCGCCGCCGCGCGATACCGCCCCCGCCCCTCCGCTCCTCTCCATGGCTCGCCTTCTCCCTCCCCTTCCCCATCACTGTCGCGGCCCCTGCTTCGCTCCTCCCCACGCCACATCTCACGCCGCCCCTTCACCCCTTATTTCGCTGCCCTTCAGCCCAACCCCGCATCCACATCCAAGAACTCAACTGATGCTGCGAGGCACGGCGGCAAGGAACCGGTGAAAGATTCCCAGGTTCCCTCGGATTTGGTCCAAGAAAGTTGCAGGGGGTTTTGCGTTCTGGGAAGACAAGAAAAAAATGGCTTCTTTTGTCTTTCCATGGCTCCACAACAAGATCGTTGATCCCCTGGTGCAGGTCATCAGGAGGTAGGTTGTTCATCCTGTTTGCATTGCCTACTACATTTCTGCTTGTGAGATCTGCTCCATTTCTTCGCGAATTGGTTGGCCACCTATTCCAGTTCCACTCTAGGCGTGGTGTTGTGGATGGAACAGCTGTATAATGCCTCGTGTTGCATCCATCTATTTTGTGCGCACCACTCCTGCTTAGTATCCATTCACCTTTAAGTTAATGAGGTTGTTGCTGTTAGTCCCTGGAATTCAGCTGGAAGCGCGTCTAGAAGACCAGAACTAGTAGTGTTTTTATTATCATCCCTTCATGCATGTTTGTCTTTACCATTCATTCTATATTCGTCTCCTCCATTTGGTGCTTATCGCAGGTATTCTGGAGATTGCTGAGAAGCTTCTGTTGTAATACTGTATATAGGGGTGCTGAACCAAATCAACTGGCCTTCTCTGCTGCTCTCGGTGTGACTCTTGGAATCTTTCCTATATGCGGTAAGGAATTTGTTGAGGCACGTTCTTCTGCCACGTCACTGAGCTAAGGCACCAATCTAGGACAATATAATTCACTTTCGATATGCCTGTCAGGACAAGAATCGCACATCAGTAATGCTCTAGCTGTTTGGTTACATATACATCTTTGATGGCTTCTGATAAGTTGGTGGTCCTTAACATGGATTGTGATGTAATTCAATGATTCTAAAATCTACATAGCTTTGTGGAAATTTATTTTTGTTGCCTATTATGGTGATATGCTAGGCTTTCTGAGGCTTTCAACTTTATGTCCTTTTCTCCATGCACTATGGCCCTGCTTTATGTTTTGTGTATCTTTTGGCTAATTTCGATTTATTAGTTTTACCAAATGTTTGATGGTTTTGCTCTGTTCTGCAGTACACAGTTTAGCTCTTCTTTAATCGCATGTAGGTGCTTCTAGCTTTGTATTAATAAAAGGACGTGTTTAATGCACTACACGACGGCAGAAAATTAGCAACCATAGATCTGTCGGTAAAGGCTGATTTGGCGACCGAGGATCGGTCGGTAAAAATGTGTACCGACCAACAAAAACGGTCGGTAAAAGAGGGGTCGGCAAAAGTATTACCAACCGACTCCTCTTTACCGACCAACTGTTTGACCGTAGCAAAAGGAATTGCCGACCGACATATTTCTCCCGACCGACCAACCTTTGCCGACTGACAGACAATTGCCGACCGACATGGCAACGCGAAAAATTACATTTACCGACCAATTGTCCAACAGGAATCTCATTGTACAGAATTTTTATTCTTTCACATAATAATGCCAAAATTGAATATTGACACAACAGACATCAAAAGCATTTCACATTAGTATTGAACAACTGAAAGATGCATAAATTCATCCATCAATATTTGTAGCATACATATGCATTCATCAAAAGGTGGATACATGTTCATCCATCTGTATTTACAACAAAATATATAGAATGGCAGAAAGATTTGTTCCAGCCATCAAAAGATCATATTCACTACATAGATCTAGCTAGATAATTAGATTGTCACTATCACATCCATATTGTTTCCAGAAACTCAAAAGCAAAAGTATCACTTGCTATCATTTTTAGTGTAGATCACAATGAAGCCTCAGACTAATCAGAAGGATGTGCAGAAGCTCACTGGATGCATCGTGGCACTCAGCCGATTCGTTTCCCAACTCGGGGAGCGAGGCATGCCTTTCTTTAGGCTTTTACGCCGTCAAGACGATTTTCAATGGACAGCGAAAGCACAAGAAGCCTTTGAATATCTAAAGAGGTTCCTCACCATGCCTCCGGTGTTGGTCCCTCCCATGCCCCAGGAGCCCCTCTTACTCTACATCGGCACAACAACTCACGTCATCAGCAGCGCCTTGGTGGTTGAACGAGATGAGGAGGGCTCCCTCCAGAAGGTACAGTGTCCGGTCTACATCGTCAGCGAAGTATTGGGCGAATCTAAAATAAGGTACCACAAGTTCAAAAACTTCTGTATGCTGTGTTACTCACATCGTGGGAGCTTAAGCATTATTTTCAAGAGCATGAAATTTCGATGGTCACTTCTTTTCCTCTTGGAGACATACTCCATAATCGGGAAGCCACTGGGAGGATTGCAAAGTGGGCAGTTGAGCTTGGAGCCTTTGAAATAAAGTTCAGGCCTCGACTAGCCATCAAATCTCCAGTGTTGGCCGATTTTGTCGCCGAGTGGACGGAGGCTCAGACCCCAGCAGCAAAGGAGAATCTCGGGTACTGGATGATGTACTTTGATAGTTCCCTCATGCTCAGCGGCGCGGGGGTTGGGATTTTGCTCATATCGCCGACTGGAAAGAAGCTACGCTACGTCCTCCAGATATTGTTTCCCGTGTGCAACAACGCCGCCGAGTACGAGGCACTCATCCACGGGCTACGTGTCGCCATATCGCTTGGCGTCAGGTGGTTAATGGTACGCGAGGATTCCTAACTTGTGGTCAAGCAAGTTCAAAAGGAGTGGTCTTGTATTGGCGACAGTATGGCAGCTTACTGTCAGGAGGTACGAAAGTTAGAAGATAAGTTCGACGGACTGGAGCTTACGAAAGTTAGAAGATAAGTTAGCGTGGATGGGATCCGCTCGGGCGCAAGTCTATCAAGCTATCGTCTGCACCGGGAGAAGATCAAGAGAAGAGCCAGAACCCGATGCAGAGGTATTGTCAATTAATCCTGGGTGGCCTCAGCCGTATTAGATTATCTTCTTCGTGATGAGCTCCCTGAGGATCGAAGCCTCGCCGAGTGCATTACACGTCGAAGCAAAAGCTACAGGGTAGTCAGGGATGAGCTTTTCAAAAAAAGCAGTTTCGGGATACTAAGGCGTTGCATATCAGAGCAAGAAGGCAGAGATCTACTCAACGAAATCCACTCGGGGGAATGCGGGCATCACGCAGCAGCCAACACCCTCGTGGGTAAAGCCTATCGGTAAGGATTCTTCTGGCCAACCGTGGTCACGGATGCGGAAGACATAGTACGCAGATGTGATGGGTGTCAGTTTTTTGCACGGCAAATTCATATACCAGCATAGGATCTACAAACGATTCCAATCTCTTGGCCCTTCGCCGTCTGGAATCTAGACATGGTGGGCCCCCTCAAGCTAGCGCAAGGTGGATTCACTCATCTCTTCGTCGCCATCGACAAGTTTACCAAATGGATCGAAGCCAAGCCGGTTGCAGTTATCACGGCCGCCAAAGCACGCAAGATCTTCCAGGACATCGTTGTGCGTTTTGGCGTACCCAATCGCATCATCACCGACAATGGCGTTCAGTTCAAAAGCAGCGAATTTTAAGTTAGGGCGAGGAGTTGGGCATCAAGATCTGCTATGCGTCGGTGGCCCACCCAAGGAGCAACGGGCAGGTTGAGCGAGCCAACGGATTGGTGCTACAAGGGCTTAAAGCCAGAATCTTCGATCGCCTGAAGCCGTACACTACGCGCTGGGTTAAGGAGTTGCCTTCGGTACTCTGGGGGCTCAGAACGATCCCAAGTCGAGCAACAGGGCAGACACCCTTTTTCCTAGTCTATGGCTCGGAGGCGGTCCTCCCGACTGAATTGAGATTCCGGTCCTCTCGGGTCGCCGGTTTGGACGATAACCAGTCGGATGAAGCAAGACATCAGGACCTCGATCGGCTCGAGGAAGCCAGGGAAGTAGCAATGATCCAGTCGGCAAAGTACCAACAGGGCCTGCGTCGCTACCATCAGCGCAACGTACGGGGCTGTGCGTTCTCCAAAGGAGATCTGGTCCTCCGAAGGAATCAGAAGCACGAGCATAAACTCTCCCCTCTCTAGGAAGGCCCCTATGCGATCGCTGAAGTGACCCACCCGGAGGCTTACCGGCTACATCGCGAAGATGGATCTGAAGTGCCTAACACCTGGAACATCGAGCAGCTACATCGTTTTTATTCTTAAAGTTTTGTATTCAAGCAGCATGTAATTAGTTCCTTTCTTTTGACTTGCTACTTGGCCGTAAACGACCAAGCAGTAAGTCGGGGGCTACACTAAATAGTGTGCGGAGTCAACCGCACCCTATATTATTAATAAAAGTTGTTTTCTCTTTACATGTGTCGATCAAATTCGGGTATTATGAAAATTCTTGAGTAATGGCACTTATATATGCCAATGACAACGTTTAGCTACTCCGTAGATGCATGGAGAGAAAGCCAAGTGCTAATTCCTGGCACTCGGGAGCTGGACCAGTCGGTGAATGCGTTTCACGAAAAAGGATAAAGCGTACTATTCGGATAAACCAGATCACCAGTACTGGGGATCGATCAAGTGTTTCAGTTACAGATACATCTACAAGTCCAAGTGACCTACAATATGGGTAGCAGTCGGGCGGACTTTTTCTAGTAAAGCACAGGCCTTCTCCTAAGTGCACGCAAAGCCTTCCTTCACAGCCTCAATGTCTAGGCGTGGGAAGTTGGACTTAGCGATCGCGAGGCCTTGGCTGGTGCATGTTTTGGCTGCCTCTCGCATGAAGACCTTGATCCGCTCAGGAACACTACCAAGGCGGGCCACAAGGAGGTCAGAATCAATCGGCAGCTCTTCTTCAGGGTAAAGACTTTGGAGCGTCGGGACTATTCCTATTAAAGCACGGCGGCGGAGCTCATGGGCGGTCCTCACTTCTTCCTCGAGAACCTGGAATTGCGCCCTGGTCTTCTGCCGGTACTCTGCATAACCAATCGGATGATATGAACCAATCGGACTGCACGAGGCTGAGCCAGGGAGACTCAGTGGTAGAGAGTTACCTTCTAGCTCCTTGGCAGATTTCTCCTCCAGGGCCTTCTGTCTCGCCTCCAGTGCTACATTCGAAGGTAAGTCTCAAGGATTATCATCCTAGGAGCATTATTTCGATGAGGATTTCGGACTATTCGGGATTCATACCTCGGACGGCGTTAGACTCTTCTACGTGGCGGAACCGGAGTTCAGTGACTTCTCGCTGGAGCTCTTCGATCTGGCCGCGATATTGCGACTTAGCGGCGTACAACGCGTTGTCATACTCATCGCAGGTCTTTAATTTGCCCACTGTTTTCTCCATGCACATGGACTTGCCTCGACCTCTCTTTCATGCGCTGCATGGAGATGGGAGGGAGATTAGCGGGATTCCCTTAAGCAAAGTGAGGATTCAAGGCATGGAAAGGTTTTACCTTATATATCACGGCTTGAGCTGCAGCCATATTGTCCAGCATTTCCCACTCTTCGGCCTCTTGACCATCGTCGACCTCGCAACCCTCCATCTCCTTCCTCCACTTTAGTCGGAGGGGCGGAGCGTGAGTTTCGGCAGAGGGGCAAGGAATCTCCTAGATTTCCAGTTCTGAGCTCCCTGGAGCAGGAGCTGGGACTTTCCCCTTTGCCGGTGAGGATCGGCGAGTGGCGGACGATGGGCCAGAGTCTCGGCGAGGCATGGCGTGCCGAGCCGAGTCCTCCATTGCTTGGGGTTTGGCTTGGTGATCGGACTTTGGAGGCGCCGAGGCTGGCATCTTGCTGCCACGGGAGCTTGGTGGCTTGTCATCATCAACTGGTTTTCTGAAAGCATTTGAAGATTATTCAAGACACATATTCCCTGTAGATTATGAGGGGAAAATGGCGTGAGGAAATACCTCCGCGAAGACATAAAATACTTAAACCCAAATCGGACGCCCGAATCACTCGGGCCCGAGCTGGGATGTTTCTCTACCCCTGACGCGTCCGCTGGGTCAGCGGATTAGGGAGGCGGAGGGCTTTGTGTCTTCCTCGCCGGGGCTGAGGGCAACCTCGCTGTAGCACGGCGGCGGCGCAGGAGCAGAACGTTGTCATCGTGGTCATCCTCATCCGAGTCGCCTAGAGCGATCACCTTGCTTTTCTTGGCTGGAGGTGCACTAGTCGAGCCCTCAGCAGGACGCTTGCGTGGTGCCTCCTTGGGATGTGGAGCTTCTGGGACCAGATGTGTGGAGATGAAGGCCTCACGTCCCTGCGAATATATCAGATTGCGTTAATTCTGGTAAATACGTCAGATGGTACGCAGCCGGGCAGTCTATGCGAGCTATTTCAGAGCCTGGAGCGAAGAGCTTAGACACTCGGCTGATGATTTCCTTCTGCGAATGATTTTCACTGGATTCCCCAGTGGTGTCTTGGATCCCCGAGTACTCAAAGGCGGGATGAACCCTCTCCTTTATGGGCTGGACACGGCGCTGGGTGTAGTTCGAAACCACCCCAATGCCGGTCAACCCAGCAGATTTAGCTTCGTGAAGAAGAACAAGAAGTTCCTTTACTTGGCCTCCCTCATCATCGGCGAGAGGAGAAGACCAGGAGGGATGGACTGTGGGGCACTCGCCGGAGCAGGAAGGGAGGGCCGGTGGAGAGTTGGCACAGTAGAACCATTCGGAGTGCCAGCCCTTATTGGAGGTTCTCAAGGGAAGATCAAAGTAATGTTTTCGGGTCCCTTCCTGCAATTGAAATCCCGGCCATGGGAGAGTTCTTGTTGGGAAAGGGCTTGAGAAGGTAAAGGCATCTGAAAAGGTCAAAATGAGGAGCGATCCCCAAATAGGCCTCACAGATGTGAATAAAAAATCGAGATTTGGAAAATGGAATTGGGGTGTAAGTGAGAAACTTCAATCCCATAGAAATGCAACAATCCCCGGAAGAAAGGAGAGCAAGGGAGGCCGAAGCCCTGGAGAAAGAAGGACTCGAAGACCACTACCTCGTCGGAGCGAGGGGTGGGGCAGGATTCGCCGGCGGCGGCGCGCCAAGACACGAAACCTTCGGAGGGGAGCACGCCGATGGAGACCTGCTTCTGTAGCCTCCGTTCGGTCGTGATGGACTTCATCCACTCCTTCCCGCTCTTGGTAGCCTTAGGGGCGGCGGGAGGTAGTGGAGCCATTCCGATCGGAGACGGGTGGCGGCGGAGGTTGCGACAGAGAAGAACCCTAGCGGCAGAGTTCGCTGGGAGAAGCTAACTGACTGGCGCAAAAAGTGAGCGAGGTGAACTAATTTCATTCCCCTGTTCCTAATTTATCGCAACGAGTAGTGTTTCGCATTTTGGGCTGGGCCTTAGTCCGTCGCTGGATGCGGCCTTTTTGAGAAGGGCTCGTTTAATCACTCGGCTGGCCGAGTGGTTCATTCCGAGAGGTCTGCATTAAGTGCCGAGTGCCGGCCTAGGAGCGGGCGGTCCTAACTACTCGGATGAGGCGACGTTGCGGATTCGAGATCAATTCGAGAAGAAGCAGTGTTGCAGATTCAAGACGAAGAAGAAAGACATTTGGGTCTCCAAAAGGTCTTCATTAAAAGGCACTTAGGCCTAATTACATTTCTCCGCGGCACAGCACATCGAGCTAAGGCTCGTCGCTGGCTCATGGAGGAGCAAAAGAAGTAGCCCCCCCTGGTGGGAGGACTTCAGTATCCCCCGTCGACGAGGAGGGCTGCGACCAGTGCGTCTTTGAGGGGGAAGCGCACCTTGTGGAGTTGCGGGAATCCGCGGATTAGAACACTAATGGATTCTTCCGCGCGGATCTCCGCCTTCATCAGGGCGAAATCCCGCCAGAGCTCGTCTTCGCGGGCTTTGGCGGCAGCCTCCTCCTCCGCCTTGGCGCGGGCCTCCGTGACCCACTTCTCTATCAGCTCCATGATGTTCGCCATTGCTCTCGAAAAAGAAGAGGGTGGAGATTTCTGGGTGTCACCGAGAAGAGGAAAACTTGAAAGCTGGTGGTGAAGTAGAGCTCTGCCCCTAGGATTTCTTTTATACACAGAGGAAGTTCAAAGGGCGCGCCTTGTAATCTGTTTCAGACACAGTAAGAACATCATGACGATGGGACGGAAGTGGACGCGAATACGGTTTCCGAAGGAAGCGTGTGTCGTTTCGGCTGTGCGAGAAAAGGGCGTGAAAACGCTTCGCCTCCCCCTAATTGGGCTCGGTCTAAAACTGCAGAGGGCAATCCCCTTAACAGGCTTTCTTAACACGTCGCTAACGGTGGGAATGTGTTAACATCAAGCCTAATTCGGCCTCGGTTCACCCTGGAGGGCATATGACCGGCAGCACCAAAATTAAAAGTATTTCACGGCATACCCCATGTCGGGTCACTAGCCAACTTTGCATGCTTGAGGTTGGGTGTTGGTGAAATTTGGGTACAATTTCGGAGGTATGCCTTCTATAAGGTCGCTAGTTGTACACCGCTACTCGGGTACAAATGCCTCTCGGCCAAATTTCATCCAATCGGTATGCCCCTAGGGGCCTATGCTGATCCCTTCTCTGGTTGGGACAGGTACCACTCGGCTGAAAGGTGCGCCCCATGCTGGGCCGAGTGCTAGTTCTTACAAGTTAAGACTAGGCGCCTGACGTCGATACACTTTGCAACGCTAAAATTACAGCATGCTGTAAGATAGAAGTTGTAAGGGCATGGTTTAAGGCATGCCCCATGACGGGCCAATTGCTGCTTTTGCATTGCAAGAGTGGGTGCCAAGTATCCGAATTCATCTGTTGAGGCGATGTGCCCAATGGGCCGAGTAAGCTGGAGTTTGGTATTGCCAATCCAGGCATTGCTTCAACACAAAAACTTAAGATTTCTTGAGTCCTTTACAATCTCTTTTCAGATTACAGGAGATATTGATGAAACCAGTCGGCCGGACATCTGACTCGATCGTAAAGCACTCGGGGGCTACTGTGGATGTGAGCATCGTTGAGCCCTAATTTTTATTAGTGGCATTGATGACAAATTAATTAATATTAAAGTGCTAGGGGGTTTTTGGACTTCTCGGAACCCTAGCGAAGACTCGGCGCTTTTACAAACCCTAATTCGGAGCGACGTAAATTTCCTGAGCTGCTCCAAGATTTCAAGTACGTGGACCGGGCGAGAGATGAGGTCACGTATAGATTAGGAGTAGTTAGGTTTATTTTCTGTTTTTCGTCGGATTTCAAAAGGGGTTCGAATATCTCGGACTATGCCGGATCTTTGCGAATTCTCGAAAACTCGGTTTCCGTAGTCCACCACTTCTAAAAATACCCAAATATCCCTTTGTGAGACTTCTAGAGAGAGAGAAACCCACCTAAATTCCCCCACACTTTTTCAGCACGAAAACACCCTCTGTCGGACGGCGTCTGGACACCGCCGGACAGCGTCCGACCAGCCATTCCAGTGCACAATGCACTCTGTCGGACGGCGTCCGGTAGTTACCGGACGGCGTCCGATAAAGTTCAAAAATCTGAGTTTTCTCCCATCGGACGGCGTCTGGGCAGAGGTGGCGAGCGTCCGGTGGAGTTGGGGCGTCAGTTTTCCTTGCTGTCGGACGGCGTCCGGTGGGGACCGGACGGCGTCCGATAAATCGTTTTTTTGTGAGCAGTACGCTCTGTCGGACGGCGTCCGGTTCCCGTCGGACGGCGTCCGGTAGAGGCTAACGGCTAGTCTTTTTTGTCCTCTTCCGAGGGGCAACGGCTAGTTTTGCTCTTGGGGCTATAAATACCTACCTAGTGGCTGGCTATTTTGAGGTTTGCTGCTCCACTTCACCTACCACATTCATAGCTCATCAATTAGGTGTTCTAGAGCCATTCCTCCACCCACAAAGCATCCAAAGCCACAAATTACAAAACCCCAATACCGAGCTTCATGGAAGTCCTTCGATCCGGCATGATCGGGGCGTTTCGGGCTTGTTACTTTTGAAGATATCCTTCGTGGAGGCGAGGGCTTGGGAGTAGGCCTTGGCGTGTGGCTACTCTCGAGTCGGTGTACGGGTGACGGAGTCCACCTCGCCGGAGTGGCGGAACGACTACCGGGAGTGAGTGAGGCGGTAGGCTCGAGAGCGAGCCGGTCCTTGTGCGCAAGGGGTAGCCTCAACGGAGAGTAGGAGTTGCGGCTCCGAACTTCGGTCAAACAAACACCGTGTCACTCTCTCATTTAATTTCCGCATTTACTCTCTTGCATTGCTTGTGATCATTTGAATGCCATGTCGTAGTTGCTTTGTGATTTATTTATAGCTTCCGCTTTCTTGACTTGCAACTAGGATTGGGTCATTCTTAACTTGTTGCTTAACCAAGAATAATCGAAAAGAAATTAAAATTGCCTATTCACCCCCCTCTAGGCCTTAGGATCCTCTTTCAGTGGACTATATGGGTCCCGGGTATCCTCTAGAAGGCCCATAAGGGAGCAGATAGGGGGCGATCCAAGTCGGCCAGCCAAGGACAGAGACCACTCGGGCTACGTGCGCCTTGAGCTCCAAGGAAGTTCTCGAGGATATAATCTATCTCCATGTAATTAGCAGATTGACACATGCATGACATGTAACCGAGTAACATAATTAGCTATCGTATGCCACGTGATATCCTGTAACTCTATCTCCCCCTACATTATATAAAGGGAGGGGGTAGAGGCCATCGGCACGAATCATCATAGACGACATATAGCATCATCTTGCATCCCGCATCTTGATCCACCATATAATCCCAGAGCACAGGAAGTAGGGTATTACCTCCGTTGAGGGCCTGAACCTGTATAAACCCTTGTCTTGTGCTACCATCCGGCTTAGTTCTTGATTAGCGTCCCCTCGTACAAATTCATTGCCGGCGGTGACCCCCCAGTTAGTCACCAGTCGACACCCGGGGATTGAACTTTTAAAGGTCACTTTAATGTGCTAGCATCCATTGATTTTTATCCACTAAGTCTTTAGCAATGAATGAGTGCGATTCTCCTGAGTTAAATAAAACTATAGCTGGTCAGAGTTTGCCAAGAACATACCTAGCACGACGTCCGGTGCATCATCAGATTTCCTCAGCAGTGACGTGGTTGGCACGTCTAGCTCCCATCCTTTGCGCCGGCCTAAAGTTTAGCATGCTGTGGTTCTATCCCCCTTGAGCATGGTGGGTCCGGTTCCCCGTCCTCAAAGGGTAAGAGTGTGCGAAGTACCCCACCTGATTGCATTTGTAACAGGTGATCCCTCGGATTGGGGCCCGCGCTCCTGATCTGACCCTACTGGTTGCCTCCAGTCTAGGAACCTGGCTTGGCTGGCTGCTGGTTGCTTGACCCCCTGACCAGGTGCTGGCAGTCGGGGTGCGGACGCCCCTTGACCGGGCACTTGTGATTGAGGCGCAAAGTTGAACCTCTGTCCTCCCTGATGGTGTTGATGGTGATGGTGACTTTGGTAATGTTCAAGCTGATGGTGGCTGCCATGGTTGAACCAGGGGCGAATATGGTTTTCTCCCGGATACTGGAACTCAGGCTTCTTGTTTCGGTGCTCAACACTTCTGCGGTGGGCTTCTTCAAATATGATAGCCGTCTCCGTCACATCCTCAAACGTGGTGCACTTAATTGGTAGCACCTACTCACAGATCCATCCCCTCGGTGAAGCTCCATATTGGCCTTCTCGGTGGGAATTGCCCCGCTTGCATAACGAGACAGCTTCACGAACTTGTCGATGCATTCGGCCACCGTCACATTCACTTGGCGCAAACTTTCGAACTCACGCCTCTTCTTATCCTTCATGCTTTGGCGAATATACACCCTCTTGAACTCCTCATTGAAGTCCGCCCATGTCAATGCGCCGTGGTTGGGGTGGGTAGAGCAGTAGGTTTTTCTAACCAGTGTGTGCCACTATTTTTTAGCATGTGGGTGGCGTACTTCACTTGGTCAACTTCAGGAACGTTGACCATGTCTAACATATTCTTGACGTCCCTGAGCAAGTCTTTTGCCTACACCGGATTTCTGACTCCATTAAAAATCATCAGCCGAGTGCACATGAAATCCTTTAACCTTGCTTGGGTTTGATGTTGGTACGTGAGCTCTAGAGTATTGACCGGATCTGGATCCACTTGTTGCCGCTGCAGGTTGGTTAGGTGCTCCACGATTAGATTCAGAGCATGCATGACTACACAAGCCTGCCATTGAGCTGGCGGTGGGGCCTGCTGCTGGACTGCCTACAGGGCTAGTGCTGGGACTGCTGCTGCTAGGCCTGCTGTTGCTGATGGGCAAGAACTTGGGCGACAGCCAAAGCAATGGCCTAGGCGGCAATGGCGTTGACGTCGATGACGGGTGGTGGCTTGGTTAGCTCCTCATCTTCCTCCACAGCACTAGCGTTGGCATTGTCATGGGCATGGGCATGGATGTTGCAAAGGGCAGCCTCGCGGACAGTCCTCTCGGGCGGCATCTGCGGAATAAGGTAAGATTAGCTGTAGAGGAGATTGTGACATTTAATAACTTTGAAATATTTTGAAAGTCATTTTTCCACACATTACAAAGATTCAAGCGAATTAACTACAACACACCTTATCTCTTGCATACACAGGTGTAGTGCAAGATCACCAAATAAGAATCAACTTAATCATGTTTTACGGTCACAACCAGTAAATTAGTTGTTTATATTAGCGTTGTTATTACCAACTATTTAGCCCTTTGTACATCGAAAAGGTTTTGTTTCTCAAAAGTTCATCTCAAAACTATATTCGGGTTGTTGTCGCCTTCAATCGGAGTTGTCTTTTTGGTCCTTCTTAGACGGCCATGCATCTTTGAATTCTTTGATTGGGCGGTGGCGACGATAACATAACTTTAAACATTACACAATCACCAGAATTTTAAATAACAGAACCTTAATTAATATTGTAGATAATGTGTAGCCTTATCACAGTGATAACTTTAAACTTGATATGGTCTACCCCAAACAAGTGATTAAAGTACGGACTCGAGTTTTTGGAACAATCAATAAACACAGATAAGTAAACAAAGGACTCAGTAGCAAAACAAAAGTCTAAGGGCATGGGGGCCGAACTACTGATCGGAGGCCTTAGCCGCTGGTAAATGGCTTCCTCTTCCCACTTGCGCTTTTCTTCCTTGAATTGGCGCTTCTCTTCCTCCAGGTCGAGCTTCTGCTGAAGATAGCTTGCCTTGTCGCGCTAGAGGTTATCGTTGGCTTCGTTGTATTAGGCGATGTGGGTGTTGAGGTCTCTCGCTGCGGTCCACCTCCCCCTGACCTTCTTCATGTACTTCACAAACTTTGCCTTCTTCTTCCTTATCTCACTCTCCTCCATGTCCAGCTCGTCCCTCAAATGTAGGATGGTGTACTACTCCTCCAGTTGCCTATCCTTTTCTCTATACTGCTGGATCTTTTATTCCAGCATCTTTCTTAAGGTCACCACCCTTTCTTTCTCTTGGTCGATTTGCTCATTTTTCTCTAGAAAGGTAAGCTCCAAGTCTGCCTCCCTCCGGCTCATCCTCCACTCCTTCTTGTAGATGGCGATCATCCTGTGTTTGTACTCCTTCTTCTTGCTCTTCTCCTCGAGCAGGTCCCCAATATTATGCTTCAGATTTCCGTCCTCCGTCGTCTTGTAGATATAAAGGCGAGCGAGGACCTTCATGTATAGGAGGACGTTGATCAATACTGGTGACTCTTCGCCAAGAAGAGTAGAAGCAACCTTGTCGGGCTCATCCTTAGGTGCGTTGATGTGACAAGGTAGCAGTAGGGGGTGTCGACTAGCCGAGCACTATTGGTCTCAGCCAAGTGCAAGATGGCGGTCCTATCGGCCTCCTGCCGACAATCCAGCTCGTCATCATTGAAGCTTAGGAAGACTAGTGGCGGACCCTCCTTAGGGTTTTTGGGCTGAATCTCAAGTTTGGTCCTCCTTTACGAGCAATGCTGCACTGTCATGAACTCGCACTTGTAGATGGGTACGGGTGAGGGATACTCCACCGTCTTGTCCATCATGAGATACTAGCCTTCGTGTTGAACGACATTTTCTAGAGTATCCCGCACCCATACCTATTTAGGAGTGCGAGTTCATGACAGTGGGGCATTGCTCGCAATGGAGAACAAAACTTGAGATTTAGCCCAAAAACACTGAGGAGGAGGGGCCGACACTAGTCTTTCTGAGCTTCAATGATGACGAGCTAGTCAGTCAGCAGAAGGCCACCAGGACTGCCATCTTGCACACACTTGGCTGAGACCAACAGGGCTCGGCTGGTCGACACCCCCTACCCTACCTCCCCACTCGTCATGTCAACGCCCCTGAGGACGAGCCCAATGAGGTTCCATCTACTATTGGCGAAGGGTCGCTAGTATTGATCAATGTCCTGCTGTACATGAAGGCCCTCGATCGCTTGTATATCCGCAATGCGACCGAGGCCGAGAATCTAGAGCATAATGTTGGGGACCTGCTTGAGGAGAAGAGCAAGAATAGGATGTACAAGCACAGTACCATCGACAAGGAGTGGCGGTTGAGCCGGGTGAGGCGGACTTGGAGCTTACATCTTGGGAGATGGTGGAGAAAAAAGACGCAATCGAACAAGAGAAAGAAATGGTGGTGACCTTGAGAAAGATTCTGGAAGAAAAGGTCCAACAGTATAGAGAAAAGGATATGCAACTGGAGGAGGAGTATGAAACCATCCTCCGCTTGGAGAGACGAGCTGGACGTGGTGGAGAGTGAGCTAAGGAAGAAGAAGAAGTTTACGAAGGACATGAAGAAGGTCGGGGGGAGACGGACCACAACACGATAGACCTCAACACCCACATCGCCCAGTACAACAAGGCGAACGACAACCTCCAGCACGACAAGGCAATCTATCTTCAGTAGAAGCTCGACCCGGAGGAAGAGAAGCGCCAGTTCGAGGAACAAAAGTGCAATTGGGAGGAGGAAGTCAAGGCCTCGAGCAGCAGTTCAGCCCCAACACCCGCAACAAGGCTAAGGCTTAGTCTATGGTTTTGCTACTTAGTACTTGTTTTATTTATCAGAACTATGTTTATTTATGTACTAAAACTCTAATCCTTAGTTTAATCACTTGTTTGGGGTAGACCGTATCGAGTTGGAGTTATCATTGTGATATGGTTATACATTATTTGCAGTATTAATTAAGATTATGTTATTTAAATTTCTATTAATTAAGAAATGTTTAAAAATTATTGTATCGATGCCGAGAGATTTGAGATAATTGAAGTTGCATGGAGGTCAAGGAAGAAGACCAAGAAGATGGCTCTGATCAATAGAACGACATCAACCCAAAAATAGTTTTGAGATAAACTTTTTAGAAATAAAGTTATTTTTTATTCAACAAATGAAGCACCGAATGAACTCCACAAGAACCAAATGCAACCGAAAGGAGTTGAGGACCATAAAAACACAAATGCGCATCATGGAAACCACTTAAAATATTTCCCAAAAATGCAAAGAGTAATGAAATCTCCAAAACTCCCCCTCAACCAAAGAGTTATCCAGAGAATACAGAAGAAGGGATAAGAAAATGGAGATTATCACATGGACTGCCTAAAAGCAAAGATGAGAGACATATGGCTTTAAGGCTCAAACACTCTCTCATCTACCCCAAGCTACAGAAAAAGAAAAGCAAGCCTACGAGTCGACTACTAGAGAGACTTAAACACAGATCCTGTCTACCCAGGGTGCCCAACACCTGTTAAACCTAAAACTGGTGGTTCTCATCTAGCTAGAGCAGAGGACATTGCTAATCACGCATAATAGCAACCTATGGGGTAAGAAGCAGTGTCTAAAGAAGTGTTGACTCTCTATCCTGCCTGAGGACTAAGCCCACAATGCAAATGCAAGAAAAGAGAGCAAAAACACAATTATACAAAACTAGATCCCCTCAACTATGAAGTCACAATTTAGCACAAATTTGGTTTAAGTTCAGCTATGTCAATATTAAGCACAGAAACTATTATCCGAACTACACAAGAACCAAATGAGGTAATACCACTTCAAAATGAGGAAGCTAGAAAACGCTGCTCAAGCTAAGGGAGAAAAACGATAGGCTACCAGAAAGCAACTAAGTCCCTAAAACATAGAAAACTTCGGCAGCATCTCTCCTATAAATTGGGCATCCACTCAGCAGACAAAAAAGCATAGAACATATATACAATCACAATATAAGACACTATGATCACAAGGGATATCCATCACAAACTTATATACATCATCCAGAACACAAACAACATCAAACACATGAAAGTAGTCCCACCACAGGGGATCCAAGACCATCACACATAAACTTTGGCGGGAGATAAACTGAAGCATCTCCAGGCCAAGAAGAAACACTACTTACCTTGTGCAATGTAGTCGAAGTAGTGGTAGCTAAGTTGAGTTGTATCCTAGTGGCAGAGGAAGTCTACCCAAAGCAGATCTTCTAGCCGCACCAGTTGAGCCAAGAATGGAAGACCTCCCTGTCAAGCACTGTCTAGGTTGAGGTCATGGTCATACACGTCCAGCAGATGTCTTCCTCTTCCTTGTTGTATCGCCACAGCTGGATTCTCAGACGATATGGTCTTCTCCTTGCCAGAGAGCCTACACACATGCATCCAACAAGTCTATGCCTTCGAAACTGGGGTTAGGCAAAACCAGTTCCTAGGCACAGATGAATAAGATACAAGCATGGTGTGTGGCAAAGAATTATCTAGAGCATGAGTATGATAATGGCAATACAAAGGCATTGTTACTACAGGTTTAGACGAAGTACACAAATCCAAATGGTCTTAGACACAATAACCACAATCACAAGCAATCAGGAAGGCAGATACCCATGCTCAAGGGAAGGCAGATAACCATGCCTAGGGTGACAACTTGCAAGGGCATATGAGACCTAGGAGTACATGGGACAAGGCAGGCTCACCTAAACAAAGTAGTAAACAAGATTATGAGGTACATGACAAACATGCATGAAGACCTACACCATGTCAAAACAAATTGGATCAATGCACTATCCTAAGCAAACATAGAGATATGAGATGATTAGGAACATAAAATCTAAAAACTACTCATGACAGGATATTGCAAATGATATAAGCACATGCCCACAGTGAATAACAAATGCTCATACCAAAACATAGCATGGATAAAATAAGACAAGTGAAACAAATGCTGTGGCAAAGCTCATGTAACAAGATATATGCGACAACCAGCACAATACATGAGCAGGGGGATGCACTAGCTAGGACACATAGAAAAACAAGAAGCTAAGAAGTCTTTGCAATGTACATAGTATACACATGGGAGCAAGATCAAGCGCAACATGTCCAAAAGATAATCACTGAGAAAATAGACATGTCAGGTAAAAGATAGCTCACCACGGAAGTGGAAATGCCCAAGTGCTATAATCATGAAACTTAATACCTGAGGAGTTAAACAAGAGGCAACTGACAGTGAAAGCATATGCAGGTTAGCATGACGACACTATGGTTAAGCAATAACACCCAAACCTCTGGAAGCAAGTCGAAAAAGGCCGACTCGAAAACCACATCGAGTGCCAACATTGAAAAGCAACAAAACGATCCTAGAGGAACTAAGAAAGAATCATCAAGCCAACAAATTCACATGCAATTCTTGTCATGAGCGAGCACCTCTAGGGGGAACGAGGTCCACTACTTGCAAATGGCTGAGATATGCCTCAGGATACCTTGTGCACTAAGAATCAAATGAAGAAAGGCACGAATCGACAAGACAGTCCAAATCACCTCCACTAGGTAAATATCAAATCCTCATGCTAGTCTTAAGTGAAACATATCACAAGAAAGGCCATGTACACTTAGAGACATCCTCGCATAGGCTGGAAACAAAAAATTATGCACAGGAAGGGCAAACCACCACAGAATGTCCATCATTCCACAAAGGAGCAATGTCACTAATAGTGCAGAACACAAATTTTACTCCAAAAATTGAAGTCACCTGGACACTAAGAAAAACCCTTTTGAAGTGTCCCAAGTCGACACAAGGAACACACATGCCATTGAAGAAGGCAATGTGTGTAACTATGCACGACAATACATCTATCCTACCTTACAAAAAACAGCGACCAAAAAATCTATCCTAAAGGCAAATGGTGCAGCAAGGCAGACGATGCAAAATAAGGTAGTCCACATGTGAATGATGCTAACAGGATAATCAAGATAGGCAAAGCATCAAGAGACAATAAGAGAATGCACAACCTTATCACCACCATGTTGCAGTTATGGACAATTAAGCAAATACAAGAGCATATGATAAGAAAACCAATAAAATATAGCCCAAGTCAAATAAACTGCACTGGATAGCCCTAGATCAAAGCAATTATCACAATCTTAGGAAATTAATATCAATGATGCACAAGTCAGAGGATAATCATGATAAACATCACAATTGAGCTCTAGTCAGGTAAATTGCCTAAGATGAGAGAGATCAATGCAATCGTTTACAAGCAAGCATATTTAGAGCATTAGCAAGATAGCGACACCAAAATGTAGCTCTAGCAAAAGAATATTGACTAGAATGGAGAGATCAAACCAATTATTAACAATTAGACACATACTTGAGCAGTGACATTAATGCAACAACAATTTAGCTCTATCCAAAATTAATTGTACGAGAGGGAGATTAGTGCAAGCAAGCCTACAAAAGATATGCCAACTAAATCTAGCCAGTGACCAAAGAATATATCTACTCCATGATATAAGAATCAAGCTGAGAGATAGCCAAAACATTTCATATAGCAAGATAGAAAATTTAATTCAAAACCTAGGCAAGCAAGCATATCAATCAACAATGGTAAGTAGACAAAAGTAATACCAGAAGGCAGTCGCAGGCGAAGTTAAAACCAATCTCCAGGAAGACATCCCTGTGAGCATCGTTGAGCCCTAATTTTTATTAGTGGCATTGATGTCTAAATTAATTAATATTAAGTGCTAGGGGTTTTTGGATTTCTCGGAACCCTAGCGAAGACTCGGCGTTTTTGCAAAACCCTAATTTGAAGTGACGACAAATTTTGTGAGCTGCTCCGAGGTTTCAAGTGCGTGACCGGGCGAAAGAAGAGGTCACGTTAGATTAGGAGTAGTTAGGATTTATTTTCTGTTTTTCATCGGATTTCAAAAGGGGTTTGAATATCTCGGATCTTGCCGGATCTTTGCGAATTCTCGAAAACTCGGTTTCCGTATCGAACCCGGTCGTCTGCACGCATCCGGACGCACCAGCCTCCAGCTGTCCCCGCGAAGCGTCAGCCACGTACCCACCGGTACCTGCATCACAGAGGTGAACACACCATAACCAAACACCTTACCTCTCCTGCAAGGTTAGCACTTCACAAGATCATCATCAAAAACAAGCTCAACAACAACACGTGTCAACCCGACACGACACACCAAACACCGTTCACTCACGCTCAAGACAACGCAGACAGAACTCCACCGGACATCGTCCGATCGAAACTCTTGGGGAAACCCATCACAACTCGATGTGTCCGGTAGACATCAGACACCGTCCGCCCGGCACTCAACTCATGCCCGTTTCACCAAATGCAACTCAAAGCACTTCAAAATCACATCAAAATCAAACCCGTCACATATATTCATCACAACACAAGGGGACCCACCACATGGGTCTCAACAATTTCAATTTCTTGGCCTTTTGCCGTCTGGAATTTGGATATGGTTGGGCCTCTCAAGCATGCACAAGGCAGATTTACTCATCTCATCATCGCCATTGACAAATTCACAAAGTGTATTGAAGCCAAACCGGTTGTTGACACCACGGCCGCTAAGGCACATGAGTTCCTCCAGTACATCATCGTACGCTTTGGCGTGCCTAACCTAATCATCACCGATAATGGCGTTCAGTTCAACACATCAAGTTTCAAGATTGGGGCGAGGAGCTAGGCATCAAAATTTGCTACGCTTCAGTGGCCCATCCAACGAACTGATTATACAAGGACTCAAAGCGAGAATTTTCGATCGCCTAAAACCATATGCCACACGCTGGGTCAAGGAGTTGCTTTTGGTTCTCTGTGGGATCAGAACAACCCCAAGTCGAGTGACCGGGCAGGCACCCTTTTTCCTAGTTTGTGGATCATAAGCGGTTCTGCCGACTGAATTGAGGTTTCGGTTCCCACGGATATGCAGCTATAAGGACAATCAGTCGGATGAAGCGAGGTTAGAAGACCTCGACCAGCATCACTATCATCAGTGCAATGTACGGGGTCGCAACATACCAGCAGAAATCAGAAGCACGAGCATAAACTCTTCCCATTTTGGAAAGGCCCCTATGTGGTTGATAAGTGACCCGCCTAAGGGCTTATCGGTTGAAGCGTGAAGATAGATCGGATGTGCCTAACACCTGGAACATCAAGTAGCTACGTTGTTATTATTCTTGAGTCCTGTATTCAAACATTGTAAATTAGTTACTCGTTTGACTTGCTACTCAGCCGTGCACGACTAAGTAGTAAGTCGGGGGCTACACAAAATAGTGTGCGGATTCACCGCACCCTTTCTTATTAATAAAATTGCTTTCTCTTTAAATATTATGGTAGAATTCGGGTGTCATGAAATTCCTGAGTAGTGGCTGTGGCAGTAATATCTTCCACAGACAATGTGCATAGGGAAAGAGCCAAGCGCTAATTCCTAGCACTCGGGGGCTGGACCAGTCGGGAAAAGCGTTACATGAAAAAGCGAATGAATCAAGTACTCGGGTAAAAGAGATCAGTAGTATCAAGGATCAATTAAGTCTGTAGAGATTAAGTCATTTACAAATCCAAGTTTTCTACCAATGTGGCGGAGGTCTCTCGGGCTTCCTCCATTAAGGTAGAGGTTCTTCCTCGGAGCTGGCAAAGCCCTCCCAGACGGTGTCAAAGTCTACAGCAAGGTAATGGGATTTCATAATAGCCAGAGATTGGCTCGTGCAAATTGTCGTCGCTTCCTTTGCGAAGGCTTTGAGCTGTGCCGGAGTGCCTTCAAGTCGCGCCCTCAGCATCAGGCGGCAGCTCTTCTTCAGGATATACATGTTGGCGATCACCTTCAGAGTACGGTTGCGTAGCTCAATGGCGGTCTTCACCTTTTCCTCGAAGACCTAGAACTGGGCCTTGGTTTTTAGCTGATAAGCTACAGAATCAGTCAGTTATCATGAAGTGATCAGTGTCCTGATGGGATTGAGCCAGGGTGAACCTGAGTCAGAGAGTTACCCTTCAGCTCCTGAGCCGACTTCTCGGCTTATTTGTTGGCCAGGAACACCTCTCCCTCCATGGCCTTTTGCCTTGCTTCCATCACCTGTTAGTTCTCCTTCAGTGCTTTATATAGAAGTATGCAGAAGGGCTTGACCGTAAAGGAGCATTCCATAACAATATTAAGTTTAACATCACTCTGGGGATCTTTACCTTGAATGGTGTTAGCCTCTTCTAAGTGGCGGAGCCGAATTTCGGTAACTTCATTTCGGAGCTCCTCGATTTCGCCATGGAATTGTGATTTTTGCGCATACAGTGCATTGTCGAACTCATCTTTGGACTTCAGTTGGCTAGCGGCCTTTCGGAGGCATTGAGTTTTTTGCGCCGCCCTCTTTCTCATGCGCTAGGTGTGGGCGGGTGGAAGGATCAGGCACACTTCTAACTAAGATAGGAATTCAAGACATAAAGAAGATTTACCTCAAGCATGTTAACGTTGGACTTTGCCACGTTCTGCAGCGTCTCCCAATCGTTAGCTTCTTGCTCGTTGTCAACTCCGTAGCCTTCCATCTATTTTCACCCCTTCATTCGAAGCGGAGGAGTGTTGGTGGTGGCAGTAGGGCGAGGAATCTTCTCAATTTCTGGCTCTAAGCTCTCTGGAGACGGGGTTGGGATTCTTGCCTTGGCCAACAATGGTTGATGGGCATCTTGAGGTGGTGGAGAAGTAGGTTGAGGCGCCGCGTGCTGTGCCGACTCTTTATCTGCAGTGGGCTCTGCTTGGGAGCTGGAATTAGAGTAGTAGTTAGAGTCTTGGCGCTGCGCTTGCCCCTGGTGGAACCCAAGACGGGTTTCCTGTGGGCAGTCAAAGATTTTAAGACAGTGATTTCGCTATGAATAAACACAAGCAACAACAATTGCGAGGGGAACGTTTGCGATGTGGTGAACTTGACTCCCATTCGGGCGAAACCTGAGGGCCCTCTTGCCTCTGATGTGGCCTCCGGGCCGACAATTGGGGGAGATGGAGGGTTTGGAGCTCTCTCAATGGGAGCAGGGCTAGACTTCGAGTCCTGGTGACGACGGCGCAGGAGTGGGACATCATCTTCGCTGGAGGAGCATCAGCCGAGTTCTTTATGATGTTTCTGCAGCGCCTCCTTCTGGCTGGGGGCTTTGGGGACCAGATGTGTGGAGAAGACACTACAGGAATCGGCAGCAGATTCGACTGCCAGATACAGTATCGACGGCCACAAAGAAGCGGTCGATACACGTGACATAGTATCGACGGCCAAGTTCCAACCGTCGATAATGTTGGCACAGTGTCGACGGCCCCCCAACCAGCAGTCGACAGAGCAGCCGGTAGCGGGAGGAGATGACGGCGTCGATGCAGTCTCGACAGCTAGACGTTAGGCCGTCGATAAAGTCCGCAACGGAAAGGTAGTATCGACGGCCAAATAGTAGCCGTCGATACAACATTTGATGGAAATACTTTTTGTTCCTATTTTTTCTTAAATTTTTGTGTTGTAAAATTGATTTCAAATTCTATTAGGTTTTTATGATATCTAGTTGAATGATACGAATGTCCCGTTGATTAAATGTATGATGCTATGTGTTTTGTTATGTTACCATCGAATAATATACGACGATAACGTTGTTTTTAAATAATGTTTAAAAATTAAAATATAATTTTGAAAAGCTTAATGTTTAAATTTTTATCAGATGAGGTTATCGATTAGTGTACTACGCCGTATATAAATTTAGCCTTATTAATAAAAATAAGTTAAATTCGAACGCATTTTTAGTGATGATCGAAACACATGAAATAGTAAACGTTTACCTCACGTTTTTCGGAAAGCTTCCGTTTACAAAGGAGTTACTGCACGACGAGCTTTAAAAAATTTGAATATTTTTACATACGTGTAATTTTATGTATGAAAAAGCATGGAGTTGTCTGATATTTGAAAAAAATTATTTAAATTTTTTAAAATTGAAATAGAGTTGTTTGACTGATTAAGCCCTTGGGGGGTTGCTGCCCTCGAGACTAATAGCTCTCTCGACAGCCTGAACCTAAGCCGTCGAGAAAGGTCAGTTACCTCGACGGTAGTCAACAGATACCCTCGGCACCGCTATTATCGACGGCTTTCTATGTGGCCGTCGGCACATTCTCTCCCGACAACAGTATCGACGGTTTGACATAGTACCGTCGACAGTGCCCGATGGGAGCAGTATCAACGGCCTATAAAAATCCGTCGAGACGTCTGGAACAATATCAACGGAAAAACAATGCCGTCGACACAAACCTCTCCCAATTGTAGTGTCGACGGCTTGGACTATGCCGTCGATATTGTACCGCTTTAGATGCCGCGCTAGGGCTCGGACCTTGGCATTTTTGCCAAGTCCCGAGCCCGCTCGCCTCCCCGTCGCGCCGCCGCCATGCCGTCACGCCACGGCGCCCGCATCGACGCGCCACCTCCCCGACATCGCCACCGGCTCCCTGCCTCGACGCGCCGCCACCCAGACGAACCGCCCCCCGCACCGGCCCGTCCCGTCCCTGCCGCCGTCCCGTCCCTGCCGCCCGTCCCCGACGTCGCCGTCGCCTCCCTGCCGCACGGCCGAACCGACGCCGCGCCATTGTCCCGCTACCTCCGTGACCTACATCGAGGTATTTCCCGCCTTTTTTTAAATGTTGGTAGTGTAGTGTCGACGGCTACTAATATTCCGTCGAGGCTAATTATTTATTAGTCATGATCAGTATAAATTCAATAATAAAAAATAGAAAAAAAAATTAGAATATGTAGTTTAAATTTATGGTTGTTGTTATCTGTTATTAATTTATTTATTATGACTGTTGATGGTGATTTATATTATTTGTCGTGCGATTAGGTAGTGTACGTGAATTAGTGGATGTGACCTAGCCGTACGTCACCCGTTCGGAAACGGCACATCTCGTATGAAACACGGACGGTGATTCATTGTGTTGTAATACGAGATGTGACACACGTTTCCGAATTGTCCAGTGGAGCCCCTTTTGGGCGTCCTAGTGGACAGCCTACGAATTTCCGTTCGATCACACATCGCGTTGCGGTACCGGATGATTCGAGAGGAGATTTTCGACGGTGTAACCCTACTAGAGGTTCTCCTGTGCATAATATAAGTGCTTCGGAGCTTTTGTAGGCTTCCAAGCCATCGTTGCACTAGGAGAACCCGTAGGGTTATGCTGCCGAAATCTCGTCTCAAACCTCCGGCACCGCAACGCGACGTGTGATCGAATGGTAATTCGTAGGTGGGTTTAGAAGCCTTCCAAAGCCTAATATTAAACACTCACGTCACGTGCAACGATGGCTGTTACATCAGAGATGGAAGAAGACAGGAGTTGGATGTACGATGGATGGAGAGGGAGAGGCAGCGAGAGCGAGAGGAGGGGGACCCAAAGAGGGAGGAGAATAGGCAGCTGATGCAGGCGATGAGGGATAGCTTGAGGAGCCAAGAGGAAGCAAGGCAGAGGCAGGAGGCGGAGATGGCGAGGTAGCGAGCGGAGTTCGAGCAGAGGTTCGCCTATCTGGAGTATCTCTCTCGATTGGGCGGGGTAATGTCCTTAAACCTCTACTATCCATTGACATGTCGTTTATTGCAATTAAATGCATAATTAAGTTGTAAATAAAATTTTAGGCTGGCCCGAGTGGTACCACTGGTGGTCCGGTCTTCTATGGGGGTCCGCCACCGTATCGAGGTGGATACAGGGCACCGGCTCCCTATATGACCTACGACGCGCACACTGCTACACCAGGTGACTACGTGGGCCCACCTCACCCACAGGGTGACTTGCCGTATGTGACATCGACGGTAAGTTATTAACTCACATTAATTTATGCTGAAAACCTTTTATAAATCTTGTAAACCATTTTTATGTGCTACATATGCAGGGTTCCGGTTCAGCGGCTATCGGTGAACTTCACGGCACGGAGGGAGGAGACACATCTGCGAGCCAGGAAGGTCCCACCTGGGTTACCGACCTCTTCGCGAGCGCCCCGCCGATGTTTACCCAGCCGTCCAATCCATCCCCGTCAAGCGAGCCCCTGCCGAGCGATCCGGATCAATAGATCGCTAGGTTTATTGCATTTATTTTGAAACTGAAACTTGGATGTGTCATGTGATGAATTTGGATGTGTTATATGTGCTCGATGAATTTGGATGTGTTATATATGTGTGTTGATTAATTTCGATGTGTTATATGTGCTTTTGACGAATTGTGGTCGCTTTTATGCGACGAGGGGAATATTGAAATGTCGGGGTGTTTGGGTTTGCAGGTGCGGCTGCGGCTGCTGCGGCTGCTGCTGTGAGCTGCCGCAGCTGCGAAATTTTTTTTTTTTGTGGTTTTAAATTTTTTTTCTATTCTAGTGCAGTGTCGATGACCTATGTATGGCCGTCGATATTGTCTCAGCGAACACAGTGCCGACGGTAGGATATGGGCCATCGAGACTACAGCCACTGTATCGATGGCCAGGAAGTGGCCGTCGACACTTTTAGGACCGTGATACATCATCGGAGCCTGGCCTGTGGTGGGACCCACCGTTCTCTTTATCGACGGCTTATTGCAGCCGTCGAGACTACGGCGCCATGACAGCAAACGGCGTCTTCGCCGTCTGTGTCGACTGCTATGGCGTCAGCCGTCGAAACTAATAGTGTCGACGGTTAGGCCGTCGAGACTACTTCGCTCTCTCGACGACGTTTACTCGATGACTGTTTCTCGAAGGCCGGTCGTCGAGACTAATTAATGTCGACGGTTTTGCTATTGTTCTCGACAGCTAAAACCGTCGATAGAGTTGCGGTCTCCTGTAGTGAGAATGCGACGCGTCCCTGCACAAGGGTCAGGCTGGGTCAGTTATGATGGGATTTGTTAATGACAGCAAAAGTTGAGAGGAATTCTCTGCTTACCGCTGGAGGGGGGTTGACAAACGGTTTGGGCCCGGGCAGTTCTCTTTTTCTATAATCGAGCCCGGAGCAAAAAGCTCAGCCACTCGGTTGATCAGAGATTTCAGGGAGATTTGTTCTTCACTCTCCCGGGAGGCGTCATTGGGTCCCGAATATTCAAATCCGAGATGCACTCTTTCATTGATTGGCTGGACACGGCGGAAGCTGTAATTTATGACTACGCCAATGCCGATTAGCCCCACGGTCTTCAATTTCCAAAGAAGGGGAAGTAGTTCCATAACCAGGCTCTCTTTGCTGTCGGCGAGGGGGGAGGACCAGGAGGTGCGGATTGTGGGACATTCTACTGAGAATGACGGAAGTACTGGGGGGAGATTAGCGCAATAAAACCACTCGGAATGCCATCCCTTGTTTGAAGTCCTCATGGGAACATCAAAACCGAACTTCTTGTCACTTTCCCGCAGCTGAAAGCCAGTGACTCCTACGGCCCTGGGGGAAGTTCTGTAGGGAAAAGGCTTGAGAAGAAAAAGGGATCTGAAAACATTGAAATGAGGCGCAATCCCAAGATATGCCTTGCAGACATGGATAAAGACCGCGATTTGAAAGATTGAATTGGGGTTAAGATTAGTTAATTTGATCCCATAGAAGTGCAATAACCACCTGAAGAAGGAAGAGCAAGGCAGGCCGGAACCGCAAGGAAGAGCAAGGGAGGCCAAAACCGCGAATGAAGAAGGACTCGTAAACCACCACCTCGTCAGAGCGAGGGGAGGGGCAAGACTCACCGGCGGCGGCGTGCCATGAAATCAGCTCCTCTGAGGGGAGCACACCGGTGGATATGACTGGTGATAGACTTCATCCACTCTTTAGCACTCTTGGCTGCTTTCAAGGCAGCAGGAGATGGATGAGCCATTGCTAGATCGACGGCGGTGGCGGCGGAGAATGAGAAGAAGGTAAACCCTAGCAGTGGTGTTCGCTGTGGAGGACGAAACTGCTGGCGCGAGAAATGGGCCGGGTGGAGTGATTCGTTCCCCTGTTTGCCAAATATAAGGGGCCACGTTGCGTATTTCGGGTTGGGCTTTATTTAATGCTAGAATGCGGCCTTTTTAAGGGAGCTTGGCTAACCACTCGGGTTGCCGAGTGATGTTTCTCGAAAGGTTCGCCGAGATGTTGGATGCTAGTTCGGGAAACACGTGGTTCTAACTACTCAGATGAAAACGACATCGGTCGGAGATTCGATGGTAAACAATCGGATGAGAAGATCAAGACGAGGAATTTCACAATTTCTCCAAAAGGTTTTTTGATTATGGTTCTTAGGCCAGTTACAGACACTCTGCGGCGCAGCACAATGAGTTAATGCTCGTTGCTGGCATGCAGAAACGCAAAAGAAAAAGGAGAAGACCGTTTCTCCTAGCGAGGAGGATGAGGCGCTTGTTGAACGCACCTCTAGAACCATCCATCTGCCAGCAGAGCAGTGACAAGTGCGTCCCTATGTTGGATACACACTTGGTATAGCTGTGGGAATCCGTGAATTAGAACTCTAATGGATTCTTCAGCGTGGATCTCTGCAGTGGCATTGTGGAACCGCCTCCAAAGAGCGTCCAAGGTAGGCTGGGCGGCGGCATGAGCGGCAGCGTCTTTGGCGGCGGCCACGATCTACTCATCCATTGGCTCTCCTTGACCTTCCATTGTGTTGTGGAAAAGGAGGGGAGAAGCTTGAAGAGGAGAAAGGGGTGAAAAAACATGAAGACTGGATGAGGCGTGATAAGCTGCATCTAGGAATGTTTTATACACAAAGAACTTCAGGAGACGCGCGTCGCTGTCCATTCTGAACACAGTAAAACCATCATGGCGATGGGATGAGAGTGGATACGGTTGCGTTTCCCGGTGGAGGCGAATGGCGTTTTGGTTGAGTGAGTAGGGCGCAAAAACTCTTTGCCTTCCCTAAAATGGGCTTGGGCCAAATAAGCAAAGGGCAACCCCTTAGCAAGCTTTCTTAACAACGCGCCACCAACGGTGGTGACATGTTAACTTCGAGCCTAATTTGGCCTCGGTACACCCTTGAGGGCATATGACCGGAAGAGCCACGTTGAAAAATATTTCACGGCATACCCCATGTTGGGTCACTAGCCGATTTTCCATGTTCAAGGTTGGGTGTTGGTGAAATTTGGGTACTGTTTCAAAGGTATGCCTTTCTAAAAGGTTGCTATTTGTATACCGGTACCCGAATGTAAATACCTCTCTGGTCGAGACAGGTACCACTCGGCTGAAAGACCAGCCCCATGCTGTGCCGAGCGCTGGTTCTTGCAAGTCAAGGCTAGACGTCTGATGATTTATATCCTTTAAACACATAGTTCATAGCATGCTGCAAGACGGAAGTTGTGAAGTGGCTTAAGGCACGCTCCATGATGAGCCCATTGATGCTTTTGCAATGCAAGAGTGGGTGTCAAGCAGACGAATTCACCCACTCCGGCATGCTCTCGAAGTGATGTGCCAAATAGGCCGAAGAGCTGGAATTTCGGTATTGCCAAGCCATGCATTGTTTTCAACATAAAGGACTTGAGATTTCTTAAGTTCTTTACACTCTTTTCAGATTATAGGAGGCATTGACGAGACCAGTCGGCCAGACATCTGACTCGATCGTAAAGCACTCGGGGCTACTGTGGACTACATGGGCCCTAGCTATCCTCTAGAAGGCCCATGATGAGGCAGATGGGGGGCGACTCAAGACGGGTGGATCGGGATAGAGACCACTCGGGTTACGCATAACTTGATCACCAAGGATGCTCCTGAGTTTAGAGTCGAGCTCCATGTAATTAGGAGATTCATACTTGCATATCATGTAATGGTATAACCGAATTTATTACCATGTACTGGATAGAGCCATGTAACCTTCACCCCCTATACTATATAAAGGGAGGGGGTAGGAGGCATAGAATCATCGTCATCTACAAGCTCACACAGAAATATAATCATAGAGCACAAGACTAGGGTATTATCTCCGAGTTGAGGGCCTGAACCAATATAAATCCCTGTCTTGTGTTACCATCTGGTTTGGTTCTAGCGCGTAACCCCATAACAAATTCATTGCCGACAGTGTTCCCCAGTTAGCTACCCGTCGACACTTGCCATGTCATGAGGCACACAAAAGATCAATTGCTCGATCTATGCCTAGATTCAAAATTATTCATCAATCATTGAACTAAAACCTAAACCTGAGGCAGATCTATACCTTCAATGCAAGATACATCATAAATAAAACAAATTCAAAGCATAGGATACAAATTTTGGCAACCCATTTCAAGAGAACTAGATATACATATGCCCCGCTCTCCGCGGCCGGCCGCCGCCCCGTCCAACGCCGTCGCCGCCCGAGCCGCCCTGAGCCGACACTGCCCTGTCCAGCGCCGCCGCCGACCCGCCCCGCCCTGTCCAGCGCTGCCCCGCTTGCCACGCCGCCCCGCCCCGTCCAGCGCTGTCCACTGCCCCATCTAGCGCCGCCGTCGCGCCACCCCGCCCTGTCCCGCACTGCCTCGCTCTCCATGCCGGTCGCCGCACCTCCCAGTGCTGCTCGCCCCGTCCAGCGCCGGCCACCGCCCTGTCCCGTCTACCTGCCAGATTTTCTAGCCGTTGCGTCCACGCCACCACGCCCTCTTCTCACAGTCGCCGCCACGTCCTACGCTGGTCCCACGCCGCTGCCCCTGGATAGCCGGCGCCGCATCCCCATAGCGCTGCCAGCACTCGCATCGGCACATCTCGCCTGAGCCCTACCATTGCGCCATCTTAGGTAAGTGTTTTGATTTGCATGATAATAAATGCTACTATTATAAATGTCGAATGTAGGTTTTGTGATTTATGTTCAATGGTGTATGAATGTTCAATGTTGTGATTTATATGAAATGTTATTTGTATGAATGGCAAATATAGCATATTGTAACATAAGTCTCCTATCCTATACGTCACCCGTTCGGGAGTGACACGGGCACATTAAATTGTGATCCGTGTCGGTCCGGAATTGTCCATGTTTTTTGGACAGCCTGTGAATGGATGACCTTTGTCGTGGTTTGTATGGCATGTTGTGGGATTTGAATGAAATTTTGTCAGCATAATCCTGTTGTTCTTCAATGCACTGCATTTCGATGTGCACTCGGAGAACAGCAGGGTTATGCTGCCAAAATTTTGTTTAGATCCGACGACATGTCATACAAGCCACGCAAAGGTCATCCATTCGTGGGTGGGTTTAGGACCTATCCTTGCCTAGAACCTTGTTAGGATTTGAAACCCATATTCATAATAATTAATGCATGTAATACCATCAAAGATGGGAGATGACCGGAGATGGATGTACGACGGTTGGAGAAGCAACGAGGCGCCGTCAAAAGAATGGATGATGAAGACCCAGGATTTTGTGAACCTTGTTTATGCCTCAAATCCTAGAGGTGACTTGGCTAAGTGTCCTTGCTCCAAGTGTCGTAACTTCTCACGACATGTCAAGATGACTATGGAGAATCATCTGTGCAAGTACGGGTTCATGCCAAATTTTATCTTACATGGTACGAGCATGGAGAGTCAAGACAAGAGAACACGTCATTTCCAATTGATCTTGTAGATGATGAAGAGAATTTGATAGGAGTGTTGACGTCAAATAAACACCAATTTTATACGTCAACATATTCTAGAATTCCGGCATTTCGGAGGAAAATCAAGGTTTATACTAACATTTTATTTATTCTAATAAAGTTTCACAAGTTTTGGCGAGTTTTGGGTCTACAGGTACAAAATGGGAAGAACCGGAGCCGAACTGGGCAAAAGGCCAGGCTGTCCGACACACCCTAGGCCTGCCGACCTGGCCACATCACCAAGACGGCTCCAGCTTTGCTCAAGTGGCATAAAAACACAAATTGAAGACATCTACACCGCCCATTGCAGTTGGTTTGATCAAATGGACACGGTTGCTTCACAAATGAGCATAGGATTCCCTTGGATTCCTTTCTCGCGCATGTCAACTTGATCCACGGGCTTAAGGGGTTAATCTCCACCATCAATGAAGCATCCAAGAAGAAATCCACGTCTGGGAGGTGAAGAAGGTGGGTCGGCCGACCCATCTAGACCGGCCGACCCCTCTTTGATGCCCTTTGGATTCCCCTTTGGAGGAGGGTTTGATGACATGTGTCCCTACACGTGGAGTACCCCGGTTGGCTGCGAATCATTATAAATAGACAACACACAACACATTCAACACTCTTCATTCCACTTATTAGAGTAGCTCTTAGTTAGTAATTGTTGAGGGTTAGAGTCAAGTCAGGCTGAGGGTTAGAGTCAAGTCAATCAGATTATACGAAATGGTTTGAAGTAAATACAAATTATTCAACAGAAGTTCATTTCGTATAACTTCGTATAATGTATGCTATACGAAGTTATTACGGTCGCGGACGACCGTGGCGATCGCGCGCGCCTTCTGCTGGCTGCGCAGGAGCGGGTTGGCCATAGTCTCGATGAGAGAGCTGACCGGCCGGCCGTGAGCCGGGGGTGCGTAGGCTGTTCTCGCGGTAGATTCCGGTCATGACGCGGCGGACGGAATTGCGGAAGAAGTCCCGGGCCGCAGCGCGGCGGCGCTGCTGCTCCTGGGCCTCCACGTTCCCGGCATCGTCGTCGGCCGCAGCTGCGAAGACGCAGCGAGACGTGCGCGAGGCCGGGGGAAACGTCCTGGTGTCGCCAGCAGAAGCGGAGTCACCCAGCAGCTCGAACTCCATGGGAGTCTCACTGACGTGGGTTACAGAGGGGTCCAGCTCAGGGAGCGACTCCTCGGGGTGAAGCTCTGCCCTTGGGGCGAGAGAGGCGTCAACCTCCATCTCGTCAGCCCCGGCTTCGGCGAGGTACTCCTCTCGCCAGCCCTCGTACGATGGACACAAGTCGTCCATGTCATCGCACTCATCGAACTCGAGGTCCAGGACCTCGTCGCTGCTCGGAATCTCAGGCATGTCCGAGAGAATGGACTGCTGAGAGTTGCTCATGGGCCCAACGGTGGGTGTCAGCTGTCGGTGTCTGGGAAACGCGCCTCGGAGGGCAGTGGGTCCATGGATCGGCAGACAAATTTGTAGTTGGAGTGAGGCCCAACGACAACCCTTCCCAGCAGCCCGGGGTGGCGGCCGAGCTCGCGGGGTGGCGGACTACGCCTGGTGCGACTTGGCGTTCCGGGTACAGATCCGTTGTACGGTGAGAAAGAGGGGAGAGAGAGAAAGCAATACAAACCGTAAAGACACAAGCGATTTACCCTGGTTCGAGCCCCCACTGCCGGGTAATAGCTCTACTCCAGCTCTTGTTGATTATGTGGTGGAAAACAGTACAAGGGTGCCGAGACCGGGCTTGAAGGCACCGATCCCGAGCTTACAAGGGAGTTTCGGACACTCAGGTGGCTAAGGACTATGACTACTGCTAAGGAAGCTTCGGACTCTGGGCGCTGGGGGAGAGAGGATCCCCCTCACGTTGGGAAGGTTCCTCCTTTTATAGGCTCGGCGGGTCGCCCGGGGCTGATACGGTGGGCCCGTGCCTTTCTCTGCTTTAATGGAGGCGCCCTTGTCTCATTCCGGGGCTCCGTCCTGTTTGTGGCCTGCAAAGAGAAACTGGTCTGGTCAGCACTGGACACGTGTTCGTCTGGGAGTGCCTATAAGGGGGAGAAGCCTGTTTTAGGGAGAAAGCACTTTCCCTTTATCCCCAATATAGCATTGACTGGACTGAGCCAGTTCCGCACCGCCCGTTGAGGGCGTCGCGTAGCGTAACAACCGTTGCCGCCAACCCACGGGGCAAACGACAAAACGGGCTGCCCGCGTGCCTCTCCCCGGGCTAGAGATACCCCGGCGAGGTACAGTTCCTCCCGGTCAAGGCCGGAAAAAGTATGATGGGGCCCGACAGCTGTCGCCACCTGCTCAGGGGCAGGCGGACTGTCTGCGGGACCCTCTCTTGGGCTAAGAATAGCCCGGGAGGTGCGCCATGCCCCTGGCTAGGACCTAGGGAGGCGCGGTTGACTTGGTTAAGCCCGGGGATGACCTCGGCGGTCTAGTCGTTCCCTTTGGTACGGCCAACAGCGGCCTTTCAGACTCTTCGCACGCGCGGTGGGCCGGTACGGAATCGGCCCAAGGCTTATCCCGGGGTGGACCACTTATGAATCACCAACAGTATGGGTCGCAACCTATACCTATAGGTTTTTTTGGGTTTGGGTACACGAATAAGTCAGGTTCAGGTTTGGGTTCGGTTCTGTACCCATGGGTAACCTATGGGTACCCAAATTCTGACAGTGGGCCATGTATACATATGTGTATGTGGACCTATGGGTACCCGAATTCTGACAGTGGGCCATCTATACATATGTGTATGTGGCTGTCACAACTCACAAGCGGGCCTCCCAAAGTCTCAAGGCCCACGCAAGCACGCAGCCACGGTCCAGTAGCCCACGCGGCGTCGCCCGTCTCCCCCAAATCCCACTCCCTCTGTTCCACTAATCCCCCCAATCCCGCCGCGGCTCTCTCTCGGTTTCTCTCAATCTCTCCCCAGTCCCCCTCCCTCGGCTCTCCGGTCTCCCCCTCTCCCTCCCTCGGGCCGCCGCCGAGCCGGCCCCCTGCCTTCGCCGCCGCCGTCGCATTGGGCTGGGCCGCCGTCGACGAGCCACCCCCAGGCTCCAGCGTCGGCGCCGCCCTGCCCCTCGACCCCTCCACCTCCACAGCACGCCGACGCTGCCACAACACGTCGCCGCCCCGTCGCCCCGGGTGAGCTTCTCTCTTCCCCTCCCCTTCTTCTCTCCCCTCCGCCAGTCTCTCCGTCCACGTCGGCCGCCGCCGCAGCGCCGCCCCCTGCGGCCCCTCTCTCTCCTCCCTCTTCCCTCGTCTCGTGCTCTCCTCTCTCTTCCCCTCCCCTTCTTCTCTCCCCCTTCCTCGGTCTCGTCTCGTCTTGTAACCCCTCCCGCCTCGCGCCGCCGCTTCACCTCGCTGCCGCTGCGCTCTTCCAGCACAAGGGGAGCGCGAATCCAGGTCCAAGGTGAGCGCCCTTATGATTTATCATGCGTCTCGATGCGCGCTTCTGCCGAGTTCATCGGTATAGGAGTAGCAACTTGCTGGATGCTCTCTCGATTTGGTCCGCGTTTGATCTGTGCGTGTATGATTTGGGGCATTTTTTTTTTCTGATGACCGATGACGATGAGCAAGTCTTAGTTTTGATTTTATCCAAGTAATCTTAGCTCTAATTCCAGGTGCTGCTGCCCTAGAGCGAGAGCGCAATCCCCTCCTTTCACGAATGCTACCTGCCTCCGATGAACAGAAGCATTTGCCACCACCTTCTCGCCCAGTGCAGATCAGCTAGAGACCTCCAGAAAATCCATGTCCAGGCCCTGGCCCATGGCCTCCACCCTTACAACCAGTCCATTTCCTGCAAGATCTTCCGCTCCTACGCTGATTTTGGTCGCGCTGCTGATGCACGCAAGTTGTTTGATGAAATCCCTCACCCTGACCTTATCTCCTTCACCAGCCTCATGACCCTCCACCTTCAGCTAGATTGCCATTGGGAGGCTATATCCTTGTTCTCACGTGTGATCACCTCTGGCCACCGCCCAGATGGCTTTGCCGTCGTCGGTGCTCTCCAGGCCTCTGGCGCGGTCAGGAATCACCGTGGTGGTAGGGCAGTGCATGGCATGATTTTTTGATGTGGACTGAACTCTGAGTTAGTCGTTGGCAATGCTTTGGTCGATATGTATAGTCGATGTGGGAAGTTTGGGGGCGCACTAAAGGTGTTTCATGCAATGCTTTTGAAAGATGAAATCACTTGGGGTACCATGCTGCATGGATATATCAAGTCTGCCTGCTTGGATTCAGCTTTGTCCTTCTTTCATCAGATGCCTATGAGGAGCACAGTTTCTTGGACAGCACTGATCACTGGTCATGTTCAGGGGAAGAGCCCTGTCGGAACTCTAGAGTGAACTATGAATATTGCCAATGTTAGGGTTGATGGGAAGCCACGATAGCAGAGCAGCGATGCTACAAGGGCATCGTTAGACATGAGTGATGGCCAATGAAGGACAGGGGTAATGGTGGAGACGCATAGAGCTCCATCGGAGGAGGAGAAGAGGTATCGCCAAAGAGAAAGGGTATGGGGATCAGCGGCATCACAGTTGAGCCAAAGTATTTGGAAGGCAAGGGCGGGAGGGGAGTGAGAGAGGAGTATAGAGGAGGTGGTGGAAGAGATTTTGCTACTTGATTTTTTATCCGATGACCAACCAAAACGATTGAGTTTTTGTCTTTTTTTCCTCTGACAACTCTTTCATTCTAGCTAGGGTGGTACATACGTACCGTTTGAGATGTAATAACCCGTGACCTGAAATTAAGGATATGTGTGTGTGTGTTGCTGCTGTGAGAAATACTCGACAACGCTGCAACGTTGGTTGGGTTAAAAACAATTGGGATATATGAAAAAAACTTAGATGGGACGCATTTGATGAAATCATATGAAATTGGATTTCGAATGGTAGGATCACCACATGAAACCAAATTTCAACTATAGCAAAAAAAATTGTAAAATATGTGAAATTTGAAAATATTGTTGCTCAGAATTAGTCAATTATTATATACATATAGGTCCTTCAGACAAGTGGGTCATCTTATCTTACCCTTGGGTCTGTGACCTTTCATGAGCACTCTTGCTTGTATTTACCTATCTTCAACGACTAATGCCTCATTTGCGAAGATGGGTCGACTGTGTTTCGACCCAAGGAGTGGCGCTTATGGGCCGCCCCAATCTTCACACAGAAAGCAGCACAATCTTTTAGAAGGTTTGGAGCATATTTTATCGGTGTAGGATATCTAAATATATTTTGTTTTACTATATCGAACAAAATTGAACTAGCACAAATATTCTGCACGCGTCACCTCCCTCATAACTCCAACGAGCACCTGCATGATCCCTTCCCTTCCTCTGTCGCTTGCCCAATGCTGACTCCTTAATGCATGACTATGCTTGATGGCGTTGCAGGCATGCATGAGACATCTACAACGATCCATGTTCCTTGAATCCTTGGTATTGACACGGTCATGTCCGGAACTCCTTCCTCCAAAATGGATATCCGCCAAGGTCATCATTCTCCCCAAGCCAATACCAGGTAAAAGGTCTCTTACCACCAAAGCTCCCATGAGGGATGTCACTACAGCCATCTTCGTCAAAGGAAACCAGAGGAAGACAGATGCAAATTGTAATGTCACAATTTGGTAAAAATAGGAACAGAACGTGAGAAGATAGGCTAGGCCTCAGGGAAGTGTTGATGAAGAGCAAATGCAGCCAGTACGCAACAAAAAGTCTAGCAGCCGATACACATTCCCATACACATTCCTTCAAGTTAATTGGGAATCAGATTATACGAAATGGTTTGAAGTAAATACAAATTATTCAACAGAAGTTCATTTGAAAGGTAAAATGATTGAAAGAAAACTTACGGCTAATTTTGATGTGTGATTTTTTTTCCAGAACCAGAGCGCTGGACCTTCGGTTTGCCACTAATCTTCTGCTGCCTCATCTACTTATTACTGCTTCCCTATTAACAACATCGAGTCTAAATCTTTTTCACCACGAAGACAATGATTTCAAACAAGTAAATAAAAAAGTCTTTACTTCACATTTGGCAAGTGTTGACGTAAATCTGGTTTGCTAATTAGCTAGGTAAAAAACAAACATTCGGTATAATCGTATGACCAGCATAGTCTATTAAAATCAGGATAAGACATGGTAAATGGCAGTTTGGTGCAGTGATTTGACTGGCAAGTTCACAAATCAGGATGTAAAGTAATAAATTTTTTTAAGAAAATGTTTAAAAGAGATACCTCATTGGGCCTGTCATTAAGCAGAAGGTTCTTAAGAGCACCCTTTGCATCAGCACGCTTTTCGCGGACAGTGAATTAGATACGAGGCTGCCCAAGAACAGTTATATGACCATTAAACCCATATCCCACATAATCGTATAAGCTATCAGGATTCACGCCTACAGTTTTATTAAAGGATGCAAATCGTGCTAGGATTTGGCGTCAAGAAGCAACAGAAAAAGGAGGAGAGAGAGTCAGACCGTGGATTTAGATAGCGCTGCTGCTGTGGAGTGGAAGGAGAAGGACGTGAGTGCCGCCACGACGCCCCTCCGACTCCGAGCGGCTGCTTGCATCCCTGTGACTGCGGCGGCGGTGGTGAGTAGAGGAAGAAGGAAGGAAGCCTCACGTTGGAGTGATGCTGGGTTGTTGCAAATGGATCTGCGGGCCGTGGCCCGAATGATAGTGTAATGTATACTGGGCCTGGCAAGATCTCAATCTAAGGTGTTAGAATATATGGTTGTTCCAACAAATAAAGAGATATAAATTCCTAAAAAAAAGAAAATTCACCGTAGCCATCACCATCCGACGTGAGCCACCAGGGGGAGGGGATCAGAGCAAGAGAGGGGGGAAGAAGCGAGGGAGAGGAAGGATGAAAGATATCGTCTACGTAGGATCAGGACTCAACAGATCGATTCAATATCTATATCTCTATTTTGGTTGTACCCTTCCTAGAAAGCAGGCAAAGCAAATGTGGTTGATGTCTTTTTCTACCTGCTTGTCTTCTTAGAAAATTACACAGTAGCCCCTGAACTTATAGTGTTTTTCACTTATCTCCTAAATTTGCACTGTACTTTGTCACCCTCGGAACTTGTCGTTGTTTGCGCGGTAGCACAAAGACCTCTACGGAACCATCAAACACTGATAGTCTATGTGGCTATTAACACTAAAATTCCTAATTCAAAATTTTGAATTTATGGAAATTTAAATAAAGTATTTATCTTTCAGGAATATGGAATTCAAAATTTTAGATGTTGGGATGTAAAGTTTCAAAACAAATAAATTTTAAAATGATAAAATAAAAAAGTGTAAATTTAAAATATTATAATATATGATGTATTTTTTTTAAAAAATGTTTATCAATGTTTTAATAACAATGTGTCATCTACCTCAATTGTTAACGGCCACGTGGACTGTACGTCAGCTTTTGGTGAATTTTCTTTTTTTAGGAGTTTATATCTTTTTGTTTGTTGAAACAATCTTATATTTCTAACACCTTAGATTGAGATCTTGTCAGGCCCAGTACGCACTACACTATCATTCGGGCCGCGGGCCGTAGATACATTTGCAACAGCCCAGCATCACTCAAACGCGAGGCTTCCTTCTTCCTCCACTCGCCGCCGCCGTCGTCGCAGGGATGCAAGCAGCCGCTCGCAGTCGGAGGGGCGCCGCGGCGGCACTCGCATCCTTCTCCTTCCACTCCACGGCCGCGGCGCTATCTAAATCCATGGTGTGACTCTCTCCCTCTTTCTGTTGTTTCTTGACACTAAATCTTAGCACGATTTGCATCCTTGAATGAAATTGTAGGCGTGAATCCTGATAGCTTATGCGATTATGTGGGATATGGGTTTAATGGTCATGGTATTGTTCTTGGGCAGCCTCGTATCCGATTCACTGTCCGCGAAAAGCGTGCTGATGCAAAGGGTGCTCTCAAAAACCTTCTGCTTAATGGCAGGCCCTATGAGGTATCTTTTTAAAACATTTTTTAAAGAATTTTTGTTACTTTCCTGATTTGTGAACTTGCCAGTCAAATCACTGCACCCAACTGCCATTTACCATGTTTTATCCTGATTTTACTAGACTATGCTGGTCATACAATTATACCGAATGTTTTTTACCTAGCTGATTAGCAAACCAGATTTGCGTCAACACCTGCCAAATGTGAAGTAAAGGCTTTTTTATTTATTTGTTTGAAATCATTGCCTTCGTGGTGAAAAAGATTTATACTCAATGTTGTTAACAGGGAAGCAATAATAAGCAGATGAGGCAGCAGAAGGTTAGTGGCAAACCGAAGGTCCAGCGCTATGGTTCTGGAAAAAATTTATACAGCAAAATTAGCCGTAAGTTTTATTTCAATCGTTTTACCTTCCAAATGAACTTTTATTGAGTAACTTGTATTTACTTTAAAACCATTTCGTATTTTCTGATTCCCAATTAACTTGAAGGAATGTGTATGGGAATGTGTATCGGCTGCTAGACTTTTTGTTATGCATTGGCTGCATTTGCTCTTCATCAGCACTTCCCTTAGGCCTAGCCTATCTTCTCACGTTCTGTTCCTATTTTTACCAAATTGTGACATTACAATTTTCATCTGTCTTCCTCAGGTTTCCTTTGCTATGTGCTTCAAATTGTAGTATCGATATAATGTTGCGTTGACTTTAATGTACATGAAGCATTTTTCCTAGCATCTTCGTTTAAAAAGCATAATTTTTTACTACGCTACCTTAAAAGGTGAAGAACATAAAATGACAGTCATTTCATAATTTCTTTTTGTGTGTTTGAATGATAAAATGTGTATATGATGCTGTATATAGGTGGCCAAAACTGGAAAAACTTTGACGGAGATGGCTGTACTGACACTCCTCATGGGAGCTTTGGTGGTAAGAGATCTTTTACCTGGTACTGGCCTGGGGAGAATGGTGACCTTGGCGGATATCCTAGTGGATTTCAATGGAGGGATGAGTCTCAGTCAACCAAATCAAGGGAAAGAGTTTGGAACGAAAGTGATGTGGATGAGGAAGAAGAGTCTTGCCATGATAATATGAGAAGTCATAGAATCTGTCTTGATTTGCCGCTTTTAGGTCCCTTAAAACTCGATCACATAAAGTCTGCGTAAGTCTTATGATCGTTTCTTACAGCACTTATCAGAAGTTGCATGGCTTCATTATCATAGGATGCAATGTAATGTTTCTGCAGTTTTCGTACATCGGCTCTCAAGTGGCATCCAGATAAGTATCAAGGGCCTTCACAGGTCAGTTTAGGTTGCACTTGCAATTTCTTCGCACTTTAGTGGTATTCTTGCATTCTCTTCAGTAATAATTATTTGACATTGTTGATTGATGGGCACAAGTTAATTAACCACACTGGGTCACTGGCCATTTTTTTTAGCTAACCAGATACTACTTGAATTACCAGTAGAAGTGATTGGAAAAAGCAGCATGATTACTCCATATCACCATGCATGTTACTGCTATACTAAGCATAATAGTCCCTTAAGAATATAGTGGATTGAACATATAAACAGAACTCATCTTTTAGCTCTGTTTGTGCTTACTAGTGTAAAGGTCTTGATTCTAAATGCAAACTGTATTGCAGGCTGAAGCAGAGGAAAAATTCAAAAGCTGTGTCCAAGCATACAAGGCGTTGGCTGGGGCTTTCAAATCGAGTGGTTCATGACAACATGCAAAAGTAATAATTTTTTTTAAAGAAATTGTAGTGCTGAGGGAACTGGAGTTCCAACACACGTAGGAAACAGAATAGTGTAGGTACCAAGAGTTTAGGCTTCGTATTTATAACAAAATCCCGGGAAAATTGCCGAAATAATGTACATTTATTTAAATGCCATTTAATAAAATAATCTACTGGTAAATTAAATTATCGAAATGGCAACGGAGCCCGCCACTCCGCACGGCGGTCGACACGCCGCATGGCGGGAGCTCTGCTCCCGCCACCCTGCGTGGCTGCAGCAACAGGTTCGCCTGCTCCCGCCACGCCACATGACAGTCGCTCGCTGGATCACCACCATGTTGCACGGGTAGGCAAGCATCGCTGCATGTGTGTAAGTCGGGAATCTTTGCATGTCTGCATGCCTGTTATATACAGTATATGTGAACGTGATTAAAACGATGATTAACAGCTGCAATACGCACATCGACAAAACAGTGTCGTTTTTTGAAAAAAAATTCCTTCACCGATGGGAATGTGTGCAGGAGAATACATCAGCAGTGCATGGTTGGTTTACTTGAATAGTAAATATGTGATTTACGCTAATTAATAGAGTTTAGACGTCACAATGATCACATATTTTAGCCTATATATATCGCTACCTGACGGATGCCTTCACACTCATTCCTCGCTGCGGGAGCGATTTTAGTACTTAGGTATGTGTTTTAGGATTTGCACCGATCCCGCATGACATGGCGGATTAGTAGTTAATTAGTGTTAGTGCAGTATTTAGGTATGTGTTTCAGAATTGGCGCCGACCCCGCATGGCACAACGGGAGCTAATACTTAGTAATTAATTAGTGTTAGTGCAGTAGGTATATATAGTACTTAAGCTAACAGTTATTTATGTATATTTTGTCTTAAAGCATTTAATTAGGTATCAATGGTGTAAAAAACATGATCAAACTGAACACAAAGATCATCTAACAATGCAACCAACATACAAGTAAGAACAAAGATAAAGCGCAATCTGAATATTGCTGATATAATTAAGAACAGGTGAGTTACGATTTGGAACCGTTCAAGTTGATCTAGACAACATAAGAAAAAATGAGGTGATGTAGCACTTGACAGATTTTGCCCACTAGAGTAAATTGCATTTTCTGACCGACATGTAAATGAAGTTTTGCAGTGGAGCAGATCCATTGAAAAGCATATCTGCTAAGCTTTTCATCAAGTCCTTGTTTGTCTCAATCTGATGTTATATGTGATATAGGTGACTATTTGAATGCATGCTAGTTGTTGCTGGCAAAGTAAGTTTTTTGGAGAGTTGGGACGTGACGCCCAGCCCAATTATGGGCTTAGAGAATGCAGATGGGGGATCGTGACCCTCCACCAGCCACACTTCTCCCAGTTGCCCCTCTCTTATCTCCCTTCGCCGCCCTGCAGGTCCTGCCTCCTGCACGTTGTCACAAGGAGCCGCAGTTGTTGGACTTTGGCCAGGAAAAGGATCAAGGAGGAGGAGGAGAGAAGGTATGGATGGATAAAGTTTGTTCTGGATCTCTAATCCTCTTCAATTGATCTAGGGTAATGAAATTAGTGCACGTACTCCCTCTCTCTCTCTCCATGATCTTGAACGGCTTAGATGCTAATTTTCGTGGTTAATATTGATTAATTCATGGAGGTGAAGATTCAGTAGTTAAATTCTTACTGCAGTTAAGATAACCAGTGTTTTGGGTTAGATATATTGAGACTTGGACTTTGGTCATGTTATGGAAGTCGTAGCCCTTTGAAATATCTGTCTGGAGAGTCCAAGAACATGGAAATCAAAGTTACAGTTTGTGAGTTATTATCGTTTTAAATCAACTGCTGTTCAGACTGTGAATTATTTGGATTTCAAATTTTATAAGTTTGTGCTAAGCGATGTAAAAAGAATTAAGTTATTCATTTGCATCTTTAAGCATGATGATGGCATTAAGTCCTACTTTGACAACCCCATGCGATGGTGGGTAAGACCTACTTCGACGGTCAACCTTCATGGAATGGAGTGTTAAGTGTGACGCCAATGGATGTACACTCGGTGCCGACGGATGTACACTCGGTGGTACCGATACATGCATATGAAAAATTATGGAAAATGAATGATCATGTGCATTGCATATTTGCATGACAATTTATTATGATCCCATAATACGTTGCTAATGATATTTTTGAAGGATGTGATCTACATTGTTTTATATATTGTTGGGTTTTATACTCACTCTTGCTTTCTATGTTTTTTTAGGTGACTGTTAATGCATGCATGGGATGGGCTTAGCACTCTGGTGTCACGTTGACATTATTGTTACTATTAATTCTGTAGTTTGCCTTGCCCGAATAAACCTAGTCTTATAGTAATATAGTTCCAGAGCATATTTGGTTAACCTTTGTGTCAACCTGGTTGCTTAACGTTCATTTAGTTTATTGTTGTTTTGGTTGGCTAAAAGATAACGGTTGGTTGATACTTTCTTCACTCTACGGGGCTTTGGGATGGTTAAATAGTTGTTGCAATGGCTTATTATTTTGAACATGTGAATGTCTTGTGTAGAACTGATAGATTTTACAGGGGACATGCTGCAAAATTTTTTAGAGAAAATATGTCGTTCGTTGCACCTTGAACATGGTCAGGCTCGGGTGTTATAGTTGGTGTCCGAGCGGGCATTAAGTTCATGGAAGATAAATGAACTAAATGAGCTAAAATTTGACTAGGATAATTTGTTTTAAAACCACGGTTACTCGAGAACCTAGAATGCTACTATTCTTCCCAAAAACTAAAATTTCGACTGCACATTCTTTGTTTTTTTCTAAATCCAAACCGTAGAGATAATGTAAATATCCATAAAAAGTACATTATGTCTAGCTTTAACCACCACCATGTCTACATATGCTAACTATCAGCTCCACCTCAACGGGAACCCAATATGACTTACAATTACCTTTCTTATATTTGGCGGTGACGGTGTCCGATGTTACAAAGCAACCCACACATATTTAGTAAATACAATTCTAGCTAGCCTAACCTCATTATAAATTGCTCATAAAATGGTATAAGCAATAAACGCATCTAAGTTATACACTAATAAATTTGCTAGTCATTTTAATGTGAGAAGTAGTGGGTGATCATGTTGATGTGCTACTTTCCAAAATTCCTATTTATGTTGATGCCATTCATTACCTAAAAACAAAATAAAAGTAAGGGTGAGTATTCATAAATACACAGCAAAGTATATGTATAAACATAAAGGACAACAAGATCTTATTAGCAATTCCATTCAAAGGAAACAACAATTATATCAACCACTCCATCAAACTCCCTTTTGAAGCATCATATCAAACTCCCTTTTGAAGCATCCGATGCAATGCACATGCTTCTGTATTGTGAGCCCGGTTTTTCAATTTTGCCGGTTAACCACGGCTAACCGCGTCTCTGCAGTGGCTTGGTTTGGTAAACTAGTGGTTTAGGGTTTAGTAGTTTGATCAAAATTCGTTCAAATAAATTTTGAATGTAAAATATACATAAAATTCCTAAAATACTATTAATCATTCTAAGCATTTTGGCTTAAACAAAATTTTAATATTAATTTTTATTGTATATTTTAAAGGATTTTAGCCATTTTCATTGATTTTGACTTTTTCCCTCAGAAACCGCGGTTAACCGCGGAAACCGTCGGTTAACCGCCAAAAACCGTGGCTAACCATGAACAAAACCGATGAACCGTAGTTTTGCATTTAGGGTAAAAACCGGCTGAAAACCATGGTTAACCGCGGTTAACCGCCTCCATGCAGTAGACGGCTAGGAGTTCCTCCGCGGTTTTGTAAACCCTGAGCTAGGTGCGCACCTATCAATGCCGCATCTTGCCCGTCCTGTTTTAGGCGGGAACCAATTACTTCACTCCCATGTAGTGCCTTTCGAGTAGGACTTTAGAGCACTCTGAACTAGTCAGATAACTCTCACTGACCTTATCGGATTAGTTATACTACTTTCTCACCGACCTGGCTCATATGCACATAATGCAATAATATCTCTGTAATTCACTCACCACAAATCGTCATCATTGAGCGATGTAAAATAACATAATGATCGGTTCACATCATAGCTACGAAAATCAAACAACCATCCATATCACAATGACAAGCACAAAACATTAAACCATTTAGCCATATATTATCCAACAAATATTTGTTTAACATATACTTGCCTCAATGTAAAGTGATGTTGCAGCGGCACCAATCCTGACCCCGAAGCAACGCCACCTACATAAGCACCATCCGCTCAATAAACATGTAGCCATAACTTTCAAATGACAACTAACCCTATCCATCGATCATGTAGTGTTGTCATCATCTAAGCCTTATTAGCCTCTCCTAAACCTACAATTCACCATAATCTAGAACCGGTCCGGACAACGGTACTATTTTGGGCATAACTCCCAAACCGTTTGGTCAAAACTCGCTTTCTTGGACTCTACGGAAAGCTAAGAATATCAACCACATTCTTGGTTATAGGATTGGGCTCTGAATCACAACGGAATTAATCCAAAATCAAGCCAAACTCACTGCATAGGCCCCAAAGGAACACAACGATATGGCCACCCACATGGATAGCTAGTCCTTATATATTGGAACCTAATCAACACAAGAAATGAAGAATTCATGACAAGGGGTTTGCACATCAAATCCTTACATGCATCTCCAACATCCTTCTCTCCTGCCATAGTCGACCGACCGCTCCTCTCCTCCGTTCATCCTACTCCAAGCCGACGCCTACCCTCCACCTCAACTAGCCACTTAATCCCTCCTCACGATTGCTATGAAGCTGGATGGGGTTGGGAAAGAGAAAGGATGACAGTAGGGATGAAATGGATTGGATACAGATCGGAAGCCACTCCTATTGTATTTGATCCATATAGTTTTGTCGGATGTGGATTCGGACACGGATAGTACCATATACAAATACAAATATGAATAATATCGGTTACAAACACGGATCGAACACAAATACTCTCTTGGATAATATGCGACAACATATACTAGAGAAATAAGCACATAAAAGCATATTTAGTTATCTCTTTGTGCATCAACTTCATAGCTCATAGTCATGGAATTGTTGGTATGTAAGTATTATGCATCAACTTCATGGCTCATAGTCACGAAAAAAAATAAACCATATACATCTAGCGGTTATAAGCGTTAGTCATTCATTCTATACAAGTATAATGGAGATGGTTTGTAGATGGACTTCATTGTTCGCATAATATCCATAGGATATTATCCAAGAAAAGCTCGGCTAATATTCATCGGATATTATTTGTATCTGTATTATATCCGCCTATCGGATTCGGATATCCATAACATTATCCAAATCACCATCCGAGTTGGTTTGGACGGTCGGACGATCGAAAATTATCCATATCATTTTTATCCCTAGATGGCACCCGGGGAAGAGGCGGCAAGGCTAGGATGCAAGGGCGACGACGGCTAGATGGCGACGGCAATGACGGTCTGCGGAAGCAAACAGGGAAACGGGAGGCACAAGGGAGGAAGATGGGTGGCAACTGGGCAGGAAGGATCCCTAGCCACCGTCGTGCCTCCCTTAAGGATGCAATGAGCTGGACTGGGCTAGCCGACCCAGCATAGCTTATCTCTCTTTTTTGACATTACAGTTTTTTTCCTGAGTTGGTTAATGTTTATCTTTGGTGAATAGTTATGGTAAGAGTTAGAGGTGGTGATGGTAGCGCTCGTGGTCATGGTCGTGGTGAAACCCTGGACCTTGTGGAAGCCTTGCCTCAACGAAGGTCGTGGTCGTGGTGGAGCTCCGGACCATGTGAGGTCTTACCTCTATCTTTTTGAGACCTTGCCTTTATGGGGGTTCATTGTCAACGTGCTTCTGGTGGCCATGGGCATGGTCAAACAGATGCCACCTCTCTTAAGGATGAATCCGTTGTTTAGGGTGATGCGCAACCGGTTGGGGACGACAGGCAGTGCACTAACAGCAACAGTGGACCTTCGGAAAGAGAATCACATAATATTCTTGAAGCAATTATCTATCAGAAATATTGTTGTGAGTCAATTGTCAATCAAATATTGTTGTCAAATCGTCTCAACGCAATTTTAAATCAACACAAAAGTGGATGGCAAATTGACAAATAGTAATATGTACAGTACTACGGTCTACATCACACATACAGTTGCGGGTGCCATCCACGATCGAAATGTGATCTCCAGTTCAAGAAACTTCAATCGTATCAGATCAGGAAGTAGGAAAGACTCAAAGAAGACACCTCCGGATTAAGAAACCAACTGGCCGGTGTAAAGTATGCATGAGACTCCAGATAGTACAATGGGATCGAATCGGGTGCAAACGCAAGTTGCACTAATTAACCTAATGGCCGAATCAAAGACTATAAAAGAGACAAGCTTAGTACGAGATCGAGCGGCGAATCGTGATTCCATGCATGGCACCAAATTAATTAACTTGCGCGTGAACCATCATCGGTGATGAGGAGCGTGCAGAAGCGAACAAGGAATGGTCCAGTGCGTCTGGATGTCTGATCGAGCAAGCAAATAAGGCCCTGTTTGGAAACGAAGTTTAATAAAACCATGGTTTACCAAATGCACTGTAACAGCCTAGTTGTTATTTTTAGTTAAGCATGCATACCATAATTATGTTCATTTGGTTTTATTGCGGTTCTTTGAAAACTTTTCATGAAGTTGCATATAAGCACCAGGTAACCAGGTGGGAACATAGGACTTAACCAAAACAACTAGTGTACTGATGAGCCAAACCACTAGAATAGCAGGATATAGATCGACTGAGCCTTGACGAGCATTTGCATAGCTCGCCGAGTACCTTTCTTAGCTAGCCGAGCAAGTAGACACCATGCCGAGCACTGCCGAGTGATCCCTTGCACTCGCCAACCAAACCCGAGTGACGGGTGAGCAGGGTACATCTGGCGACCAGGACATGAAGCCTTCAAGCGAGCAGGCAGGCGAGCAGGATACCAGGTCGTCGGGCAAGCAGGCAGCGAGCAAAACACATAGCACCAGGAGAGCAGGACACGTGGCCGCACGGCGAGCAGTCGGGCGACCACTCCTGACTGAACTTCACCAGGCAACACCAAACTCGGGGAGATTAACCAAGTGAGAAGAAGCTCGAGTAGAGTTAAGAGGGCTATTTCTCAGATTAGGGACTATTTGAATGACCGAAATCCCATTTAAATCTTTTATTCTTTTTGTCTCGAACCAAGACCCGTGACCCTCTCTCCCATTGGTTGAAATGGACGGTGCTTCAGACAGAAGACCACGCGCCTCAGACCATCTGCGCTCCATGGCCAAGTGGCGGACGACGGTGTCGAGCAATGCCAAGTGGAGAAGAAACTCGTGCATCTGCAGCACTCTCACTTTTCTAACCATTTCCCTTACCCGAAACCTCTCATTTACAGGTGAGACATGGCCCCACTTGTCACCCACACATGACAGTTATTTAAGGCCATAACCAGCCATCTTCCTCTTCCATACACCTTCATTTCTGCCACATCTTCTTGCTGCTCGAACTGAGAAGGACAGCAGCAGTTCCTCTAGTTCTCCACTCTCAAATCCACCTAAATACTTGGAGAGAGCTTGTGCATGTCAAGATCTAAGTTCTCCATCGTCTGAACTCCCTACACCTTCGAGGGCATTCATATGCACGAAGAATTTGGTGAGTTCCCTATCATTTTCGTCACCTCCCATGTTCTAAACTGCACCAACAAGAACTCATTCAGTTCTTCCTTTTGATGCCATTTCTTGTATTCCCAAGCCTAGGGGAGTGTATTAGGAGCTTCCCCAGCACCGGAAGAAGTCAAGGAACGTTAGGAGAGGCCGCAAGAAGGAAGAAGAAGGCAACAACGAGGGCAGGACTCGTACAACAGCAAGGGAGGAGAAAGTTGCAGCCAAGCTTCTTCCTCTTCGACCTATCCATTGGACGTTGGAACCTAAGCAAGCAAACCCTTGCTTGGTAAGAACCTTAGAACATCCCTTCTCCAAAGCCCCATTCATAAGTTCATCTTTGAGCTAAACCGAACCTAAGTACAACAGACCCAAACTCATTTAGTCTCAGCCCATTCCCAGAAATAGCGTCTCAGTAAATAATCTCTATAAAATCAGTCGTAGCTCGGATCGAAAAGTATTCCACATGAAAGTTGTGCGCCAGGGACTTCTCTACAACTTTCATGTTGACACCAAACTCGGCTGAGTGGTTCTTCTACCTCAAAAGCCTCTCGAACCGATCAGCAGACAAGCTGACTGATTTATCCCGAGTGATCTTTAGCACCTAAAATTCACATGATCATATCTCCCTCATCCGAACTCGGATTTGGGTGATTCTTTTTTGTAAAGCCTACATTAACACATGAACTTTCTGAATTTTATGTTGTTCCATGGTTCCCTGTGTTTAGCATTCTGTTTGGATTTTATTTGATGTGCTTATTACCGAAAAGATAGGAAACGACGTTCCAGAGGAGCCCGAGCTCGATCTAGAAGCTCTTCCTCTCGGCGACCCGCAACAAGGCACTTATTACTCCCCTCATTTGGGTCAATCATATTGAAATCTATTTTACTTGCACTGCTTTGATTATATTATATCAACGATTGCATGCTAGTTCTAATATGATATTTGAGTGGTATAAAGTAGTTATGTCCTATTAGTGGTCAGTTTATTAATAGGATTGACATCTCCATTCCTTGACAGCCTAAGTGGGTACTATTTATCTATGGTTGTGTCACGAATGCTTAGCCTTGTTTAGAGTTCACGTGGTTGAGAGCAATATTTGATCATGATACCTCATTATTCGGATTGGATTGGTCTCTCCTGATGATGATTGGGTGTGAGGATTGGGAATGGTGCCAGAACGGATGATAGGAGATGACGGAAGAAAAGATCCCAGTCATGTAGCCCCGTCCGGGCGATTAAGGACATAATATGGTGCCATCATTTCAAGCTACTGTACGTACAACCATACGTGTAAATGGGAACACTTAGCCAATTTTATGGGCGTTCCTGTACCATTGGTGATCATTGGGGCTATTGATGCTTATTCGTTTGTGTTTTGTGGGTGGGGACTGCCCAGGGGTCACTTCTTAGCCATGGGTAGCTTCCGTGGGGTTCAGAGACGGCTGGACAGAAGGCCCTGAGTAGCGTCCACAGCAACGGTTAACTCCATTGAACCACAACACGGCATGTGGAATATTGTGATATAGTTACCGGGCAATCCAATGGTCTGGCATGCACGCCTAGGAGGCTTCGGCATGGCTTGCTGTGTCGTGTGGGTAGAGTCGTATATCTCTTTAGAGTTATGAACTGTTCGAACAGCCACGTCCCATGGTTAGGGATGAATGCTTGTTAAATTGAGACACTTCGGTTAGCATTTGGGTTCGGGGTTGGGTATGGTGTTGATTGGGTTATGTTTTCGAACACCGGGTTGCTCATGATGATCGGTCAGATAGAGACCGGGGACGGATAGAGTCCCATTGATGGTATGGTCGGATAGAGACCATGGGCGGACAGAGTCCTGTGGATTGATCTTGATGGAGTTAACAGTGTTATACTTGATGATGTTACTACTGGTCCACAAGTCTTTACATGTTTTCTCAAATGCCGTTTACAATCTATTTATGTTTACGTCTTGCAAATGCCCTTTATGCTAAAATTGTCATAATAACCCTTCATTTGATATCAAATATGCATGAATGAAGATATATGTTACCTCCTAGTGCTGAGTACTATCCGTACTCAAACCATAGTTGCTATTATTTCAGGTGATAGTGATCCCACGCTTGAGTACTACTATCAAGCGGGAAATGACGATGTTAGCGGACACGTTGCTGAGTTTTAGCTTCCAGTCGGTTGCCCTTGGGTTGGGCGGCATACCACGCTGGAATTTTGCTTATAGATGATAATCTGTCGTTGCTTTTGTGAAACAAACTACTTATTCCGTGCGAACTACTCTGAACTATGTTAAACCTATTTGTATGGACAACAGTCCATACCCTTTTGTAATATAAAGTTATGACCATTTGCCTATGTGTTGGGCTATCGATCCAAATGAGGACGTGTGTGATGGTAGCTGATCTTGGGAGCCATCACTAAGCGCATATCCGGTACCTGAGTTTGCACTCGTTTTAATAGAGATTGCTTGTGCTATGCAGTCGGATTGAGTGTTAACGTACTCGGCTCACCTCGGGTTGGTCTGTACGTTAGTATTCAATCAGCGCATATCGCAATCGGCTTATATCTCTAATGAGCCAAGTGAAAACTAAGGGGGTACTGACATTCACATCACAAATACCATGGTTTTACCTAACCTCATTGAAAACCATGGTTTGTCTCGAAACTACGCACTGTTTGACAACAAAGTTTTTGGGATGACATGCTTTACAACGTATTGATCATTTCCAACTTCCAACATATTGACCATGAGGAAAGAATATCTCTCTCTCACTCTCGATCGTCTATATATACACATAGAGCTGCTGCTCCATTGAAATCACACTAGCTATTTAGCACTACTCAACAAAGTGATGTGGAGAAACTTCTTTAGTAGAAAGCGAAGAGATGATGAAGAAATGGAGATTGTCAACCGGCGGTTAGTTAGAAGAAATTGTTCCCATGAGCGTACACCTGTGCACACTTCGATCATTGCTCTGTACTTATTCTGAGACACATCGCAACTGAAATCATATTGATTGTTCAAATCAATACCTTCATGAAGAAAATCAGCCCATGTACTTGCTTGGGTAGGTATTGTAGGGCTAGGAGTATTCATTTTACCACATTCCTCTTCCAAAAAAATGTGCTCAGCTTTGCATGTCTTGTCTAAAGATCATCTACAATGCTTCCCTTCAGTAATTTTCCCTATCGATGCAATAGAAATAAATCATTTTTTGCAATAAAACATGGGGAATGATTAAAGTTATCATACCATTGTAAAATATCATGAGATTGTTATCTTAATAGTGCCATCAGATTGTTGTCTCGAGTGGTACACCTATATGGTCCTTAGACCTGAGATCATCATAGAGTCCCAGCATGCGTAGTTGTATACTTTGGGGTTATCAAACGCTACTCCGTAACTGGGTAGTTATAAAGGTAACTTACGGGTATGCCGCGAAACATGGCGTAGGGGTGTGATAGATCAAGATGGAATTTGCCCCTCCTCGATAACGGGAGAGATACCTCTGGGCCCCTCGGTGTGGATGGATAAGGAAAGTGCGCGGCCGTGCCAAGGTGACTAATTGTTAGTCACATCTTATATCCATTACACGGAACGAGTGAATGGGTCGAGCTATCACAAGGGTGGCACGTATCTTGCCTTGAGCTTGACTGGTGTCGCGTGGCAAAGGGATCGGTATGTACGTGTGTATCAAGGTTCAGCCGATGAGATCATTCTGTGCATTCGGGGGTCAATATGTGTTGCTAGATACCGCTATTGATCTGCGGACTGGAAACGGGTTTCCGGGTCCACGGCCGACTTGCACATGAACCTAACGGGTCACACACTTAAAGGGTTGGAACATGCTTAACGGATTCACTTCTGTTAAAGGGTTTCGGCGTGTGGATATGGATTCGCGTAGGAGATAGAGTCCTAACGGGCCTTCTAGTGTAGAAACCCGTTAGCACGTCTATATAAGTTGGAGGCCAGGGGCGGCGCGACAGAGAGTTAGATGCACTCCACAAAAAACCCTAGCCGCTGCGCCCCTCCCGCTCCCGAGGAAACCCTAGCCGCGTGACGTGGTGCTAGCACGCCGGCGCGCGACGTTCCACCCCTGGACGTGTGGATACCTTAGAGGCGCTGCCGCTTTCGCGGACGTGCTTGCTGATCGGCGACCTCTCCCCGAGCACGGGCGACCTCTCCCCGAGCACAGGCGACCTCTCCCCGTCACCGGCAACCACTCGGCGAGCACCGGCGACCCCTCGGCGAACAGTCGGCGTGCTGATCGGGGTGTGTACGACTACTTCCTCTACGTGCGCGAGTCTTCTTTCGCTGCATCCGCGCGTCGAGGGTAACGATCCATGGTCCCCTACTTACATGTTGATCCTGGGTGTGCGCGAAAATTTTGATTTTCGGCTAGTGTAGCCTGCGCGTCTCCCTTCAAGATCCCGGTCATGTAGCCCCGTCCGGGCGATTAAGGGCTGAACATGGTTCCATCATTTCAAGCTACTGTACGTACGACCACACGTGTGAATGGAAACACTTAGCCAATTTTATGGGCGTGCCGGTACCATTGGTGATCATTAGGGCTATTGTTACTTATTCGCTTGTGTTTTGTGGGTGGGGACTGCCCAGGGGCCGCTTCTTAGCTATCTATAGTTTCTGTGGGGGTCCAGAGATGGCTGGACAGAAGGCCCTGAGTAGCGTCCACAACAATGGTTAACTCCATTGAATCACAACACGGCACGTGGAACATTGGACTATAGTTACCAGACAATCCAATGGTCTGGCATGCACGTCTAGGAGGTTTCAGCATGGCTTGCTGTGTCGTGTGGGTAAAGTCGTACACCTCTACAGAGTTATGAACTGTTCGAACAGCCACGTCCCATGGTTAGGGATGAATGCTTGTTAAGTCGAGACACTTCGGTTAGCATTTGGGTTCCGGGTTGGGTATGGTGTTGATTGGGTTATGTTTTAGAGCACCGGGTTGCTCGTGGTGATCGGTCGGATAGAGACCGAGAACGGATAGAGTCCCATTGATGGTATGGTCGGATAGAGACTATGGGCGGACAGAGCCCTGTGGATTGATCTTGATGGAGTTAACAGTGTTATACTTGATGATGTTACTACTGGTCCACAAGTATTTACATGTTTTCTCAAATGCAGTTTACAATCTATTTATGTTTTCGTCTTGCAAATGCCCTTTATGCTAAAATTGTCATGCTAACCCTTCATTTGATATCAAATATTCATAAATGAGGATATATGTTACCTCCTAGTGCTGAGTACCATCCGTACTCAAACCATAGTTGCTATTATTTCAGGTGATAGCGATCCCAAGCTTGAGTATTACTATCAAGCGGGAAATGACGATGCTAGCGAACACATTGTTGAGTTTTAGCTTCCAGTCGGTTGCCCTTGGGTTGGGCGGCATATCACGCTGGACTTTTGCTTATAGATGATAATCTGTCGTTACTTTTGTGAAACAAACTACTTATTCCGCTGCGAACTACTCTGAACTATGTTAAACCTATTTGTATGGACAACAGTCCATACCTTTTTGTAATATAAAGTTATGATTATTTGCCTTTGTGTTGTGCCATCGATCAAAATGAGGACATGTGTGTGATGGTAGCTGATCTTGGGAGCCACCATTGAGCGCATATTCGGTACCCGAGTTTGCACTCGTTTTAATAGAGATTGCTTGTGCTGTGCAGTCGGATTGAGTGTTGACATACTCGGCTCACCTCGGGTTGGCCTGTATGTTAGTATTCAATCAGCACATATCGCAATCGGGTTATATCTCTAATGAGCCGAGTGAAAACTAAGGGGGTACTGGCATTCACATCACAAATAGCATGGTTTTACCTAACCTCATTGAAAACCATGGTTTGTCTCGAAACTACGCACTGTTTGACAACAAAGTTTTAGGGATGACATGCTTTCCAACGTATTGACCATTTCCAACTTCCAACATATTGACCATGAGGAAAGAATATCTCTCTCTCACTCTCGATCATCTATATATACACATATAGTTGTTGCTCCATTGAAATCACACTAGCTATTTAGCACTACTCAACAAAGTGATGTGGAGAAACTTCTTTAGTAGAAAGTGAAGAGATGATGAAGAAATGGAGATTGTCAACTAGTGGTTAGCTAGAAGAAATTGTTCCCATGAGCATACACCTGTGCACACTTCGACCATTGCTCTGTACTGACTCTGAGACACATTGCAACTAAATTCATATTGATTGTTCAAATCAATACCTTCATGAAGAAAATCAGCCATGTACTTGCTTGGGTAGGTATTGTAGGGCTAGGAGTATTCATTTCACCACATTCCTCTTCCAAAAAAATGTGCTCAGCTTTGCATCTTGTCTAAAGATCGTCTACAATGCTTCCCTTCAGCAATTTTCCCTATTGATGCAATAGAAATAAATCATTTTTAGCATTAAAACATGGGGAATGATTAAAGTTATCATACCATTGTAAAATATCATACAAGTCATCGTAGTAGGGGAATGACTTGTTCTTTCATTTATGCAATTCCTTTGATAGCTCATCCCATTTTTCATCAATTGTAGTAGCCTTTTTTAGCTCATTGTCCCAACCAAATCCACTCTTTGACAAAACAAGCTTCACTTGATTGTAATCCTTCTTTAGCCTTTGTTCTTTGTCCTTCAATTGTGCTACAGTAAACTTGGATGATGAAAATTTATCATTGAGACGTTGTGTCATGCTATTCCAAGCTTCTTTTGTCCAACCATTTTGGCATGATATCTTGCTGAATTATACTCTTTCATGATCTCCCCAAAAAAACTACTTTGTGCATCATGGAGCCTTTTCCTTTCTCCCTGAGAAAAAAGATAAGGCACAATTAGCAGTGCGGCACGAAGGCGCAAGGGGCGGCGTGGAGGACGGCGTGGGGCGGCGGCAAGGCAGTGGGAGGGCGGCACGGAG
>SPJY01029059.1:789023-843539 GCA_005191435.1 Raddia distichophylla | reverse complement strand
GGTGGGGCCGCGCGGAGGGACGGCAGAGGGGCGTGGAGGACGGCTTGGGGCTATGGGAAGGCAACAGGGAGCAGCGGTGGGGCGGCGCGGAGGGGGCGGCGTGAGACAGCACGGAGGGATGGCGTGGAGGGCGACGTACCTTCAGAAGTTTGCTCCGGACGTGCCATCGCTACGGATTGTGGCAGATATGGAGCAGCGCGGGGAGAGGAAGAGAAGCGCGGGGAGAAGAAGAGTAGTGCGGGGAAAGGGATATTTCACACGGAGAGAGCCACGCACGGGCCAAAACTTTAGCTCAGTACTGGAGTTTACAGAACTCCAGAAAAACCACAGTTTTATTGATACCATGGTTTTGAAAACAGAGTTGTTTTTGCTGTTGCCAAACACTTCATGGTCTAAAATACCATGGTTTTTGAAAATACCATGGTTTTGCATAGAAACTAAAAAAACTCCATTTCCGAACAGGGCCTAATCTGGAATCCTGGATCGGATTATGCTCTAGCTGATCTCAGTTTTAACCGGGATTGATTATTTGAACTAAATCTGGTTTACCGTACCAAAGCCTTTGTTTGGTATAAAAAAATGTTTCCTACTTGGATGGATACATCTAGTTTTCTTTATAAATTTTTTTTCCTACCCCCGGTTACAATCTTTAATTTCTGGTGTAACTAGTCAATCCGCCGGTGTCTTGCTATTAAAATTTTTTTTTCAAATTTCATTGTAAAGCTATCAGCAAGCGGGTCACAAGCTTTGGCATCACTGTGGGCGTATAATGTACACACCACAAGGTGCGACGCATCACAATCGACTATATGTGGATTATACACATTCTGCTTCATATGCACTCGGTTTTCGCTGCGGGTGATTGATGCAACACATTGGGCTCGTACATTTCAGCTTAATATAGTGTAGCGTAGCGTTTCAGTATAATTTAAGAGTCTTTAAAAAAGGTTTAAATATTATAAGAAAATAATTTAAAAATAGTTTTTAGTATCTTTAAGAGGACTACTAAAACCAGAGAAAAATCATTACAAATTATTATCCCAAATAGTCTATATAAACAAGATATATTTTATTGAAACGCTACGCTAAGCTGAAATGTATAAAGCCATTGTGTGATGCACCACATCATGAATAAGCGTGGACAATAATAGATGTTAGTGCACACTGTACTCTGATAGTGCTCACTATAAGAATTTGAAGGGTTAAATCAGATAAAATGAGTTTGTTATAATAAATGAATTGGTCGGTAATTTCAGTGAAATATATGAGTTTATTATGACAAATAGCATTAATAAGTAATTTTGGTGAGGTATGACACCACCAATCGACACTAGATTGCATATTGCATATTGGCAAGGTCGCAAGGAACGTTGCGAACTGTAGTGGCAACATTAGTGAGATGTGACTTGCTAGCACTATCAATGACGTGGCGGCGATCGACGGTGTGGGAGATGTCCTATCACTGCCTCGCTGATCGGCCAATCCCAATAATCAATTGACTCAATTCCAGGATTCCCATCTTCATGATCTTACCATTTCGATGAGTTGGATGATTGGCTTGACGCTGTTGGTGACGATAGGTGACAACAATGAGATGTGGCGATCGACCATCCCTACCTAGTATTTATACTTTGTGCGTTCACATTTTTATAATTGTGTCCATGGTAGACCAGAATCCAGAGAGCTCAGTTCTGCTATTGCAGTGTGCCGGGTATCACCTAGGTCCACGAACACTTTGTGACGTACCATAGGCCGGATCACTCCTCTGAAAAATCCAGTTTCTATTATGCTGCCTTCTAATTTAACATTTACAAAAAATGGTTCAATGCACACAGACTCAAAAATAAAAATTTATCAAATACTCATCGGATGATCTCAGAAAAGCAAATAAAAATTGATATTCATTGCGTTCATAAGAATTCTCAAGAATAGGTGTGGATTCTTTGTGTCATTTTCTTTTCGGTGGTATATTTGGATAAATTGTGGCTAAAATTTTAAATAGCTTCAATAAAGTTGGGAATCTGTTGTGTGGATTTGATTTGTCCTAGCATCCAATGGTTTCTGTAAAATCTTGATCTTTAGGAATAAGTATATTTTAGGTACCTCAATTATCGTGAAAGTTCGACAAACCCCCTAAATTATGATTTAGTCTGTTTTACATACCTGAACTTTCAATACCGGCTAAAAAACCATCACAACCCTGTTTTGTTCGGTGCTTTTGCTGACGTGGCGCCATGTGGTAGTGGTTTTTCTGACTTGCCTGACACGTGGGGCCACTACGTCGCGTCACGTCAGCCAAAAACCTAAAAAACCAACTTGTGATGGTTTTGAGTCTGTATTGAAAGTTCATGTATGTAAAACAGACCAAATCGTAGTTTAGGGGTTTTTTGGATTTTCTCGATAGTTGAGATACCTAAAATGAACTTTTTCCATTGATCTTTATAACATTATTTCTGTAACGTCTAAACGATTTCGCGTAACCTCTAAAATTCTTTTGCTCTTTAGTTTTCACCCTATACCCTTTAATTCCAGCTCGTAGGAAATTGGAACCCACAAAAACTCCGATGAACAATGGCTTAAAGGATGCATGGCCGTATACAATCGTGATCTGATCCTTCCGTACCATGATATATGTTCATCGTAACCTACCATATCTCATGTGGCAACATATCTATTATACAAGTACAAGTCCGGACATGCCCCCCTCCCCCACGCCACGTGGCAGGTTTTTTCCCCGCGGTGGTCACATCGCCCGAAGTTCGTCACCCATCCGATGTCCATCGAGTGGTCTCAGGGAGGCGGTGCCTTCGGTGGCTTCTGTTTGGCCACGTCGCGTTTTCCCACGCCTCCTCCCACTCCCCCATCTCTCTCCCGCACAGCCGTCGTCTCCTAGGCTCTCCCTCTCCCCCTCCGCCACGATCTCCTTGCCGGCACGGAGGTGGCGGCGGCGACCGCCTCCTCCCCAACGCGGCTGCGGCGGTGGCTTCCATCCCCATGGCGGCGGCGGCCACAGCATCCTCCATTGCGGCGGCTCGATCTGGATCCGTCCAGGTGCGCGTCCTCCAGCCCGTCGCCCCCCTTTTAGCGCCGACGTGCCCCTGTCTCTCCTGCTTCCACCGGCCACCGCGACAACGGGAACGGAGAAGGCGGCGCAGCCCGGCAACGCCCTCGCCCACGGCGCGCTGCATCTTGGTGGCCCCTCCCTTGAACGACGCGTGGCCCCCACCTTCCCCGGCGCGAGGGTGCCCTTCGCCTCCTCACGCTGCTGCCGGCCTCCTCGCCGCCGGCGCTGAGCCTTCCACGCCAGGTAAGAGCTGCTTTCTCCCTCCCTCTCTGCCTCCCACCAGATCCAATTCTGTCCCTCTGCATTACGTGTATTTCATTTGGCTTCCTGATGAGATCACGCTTACTCTAGCGTTTCTGGCCTTATCGACTTGGTGAATGTAACACCAGAAGATTCTTTGTAACAGCAAATGAGAAAAATGTAGCCTTCAAGAAAGAATATTCTCTATATCGAATCGATTTGCCTCATCCCCTAATAGAAGACAGTGAATAATAATTTATACATCATGTGATATTTAGATTTTTGCTAATAATGCTATTAGTAGTTTACGACAACAAATGAGAAAAATGTAACCTTCAAGAAAGAATATTCTCTATATCGAATCAATTTGCCTCATCCCCTAATAGAAGACAGTGAATAATAATTTATACATCATGTGATATTTAGATTTTCGCTAATAATGCTATTAGTAGTTTACGACACCATCTACGAGATTCATCACCGTACAACCCCGAATAACTCTGAATGGATCAACCTTAAAATGGCCACGTGGCAGTTTTTCTGAAAGGTTACGGTTAACCAATGAAGGTACCATTTGCTAAGGCCAATCCATTGAACTTTATGGATGTCTGTACTCCAGTTCAGAGGTGCCAGTACTCCAGTTCAGAGGTGCCAGATGGAAATTCATTTCACTTATGTCAAAAAAGAAACTTTAACTAACCTGATTTATGGTATGGCTGTTGTATGGGTTGTGTTTCACATTGTTTACATATATGACATTGCATTCGGATATATGTTTTCTTCCATACACATAGCTCATGGTGGCCATATGCGCGGTAGCATCTCGGTTCAAAAGATGTATCTCAATGGTGATTTTTTACACTGATATGCCTGGTGTGCTTTCTAGTTTTTGTCATGCATTTTGATCTTCAATTGTAACTCCATAATATTCTTTAGTGCTTAAATAAAAAACTATCATGCTCCACATATGCAGTTGAGATGCTTGGTGGGATCAGGGGATGGAGCCATGGAGACGTCCTGTGTTCTTGGCGAATGACAAGTATCAATTCAGGAAAGCATTGTCCGTTCTAATTTTATCGTGTATATTGTGGGCCTTCTGCTTTGGTTCCCTAATCTGGAACGGCTGCTTCGATTTCGATGGGAAGATCCTACGGTTCATCAAGGGTATCTACCTGCTCCTCCCCAATTTAATTTTTGTCTTGCTTGATGGACCACTGTTGCCTCAGACTAAACCCTTCATTGATTATTGTTAATTAATTTAACATGGCCTAGGATTAGTTCGTTCCGCCATGTGTTCATGATAGAGTTGCTCTGAGAGAAAAGATATTGGGGCTGCTGCTTAATTTTTTTTGGTGCCAAATTGAGTGTTCCAGTTTGTTCAGTTTGATCGCTTTGTTAGTGTGCTCAACATAGTTTGTTTCATTTAAGTTCTTAATTCTCTCAGAGGTCATGTTGATTCCTTTTCCTGGCATCCTTTACTGTCCTAGATTAATTCTGGAGCACTAAACTATGGTTCAAATTTTATAATACCAGTTTAACACATAGTTACTGAATCCAATATGAAAAGAAGTTTGAAAACTGCAGTTACAATCAAGTTTGATGCCGAGCGAGAGCAGTGCGCGCAGCATATATAAAGCGTAATAACTTCGTATAGCATACATTATACGAAGTTATACGACATCGTGAGCTCGTCGCTGCTCCTATTTGCTCCTTGCGTCCACTCCTTGGTTTAGCCGTGATGGGGGCGACGACATCGTATCACCGGGTCTCTTCGCCGGTGCTGCTTCTATAGCACAGCGATATGATTTCTGGGACAGTGCTTCGTGCACGCTTTGCTTCTTCTTTGTTGGTTTGGTTCCGACACTACGTGAGTATTCTTGTTCCTCTTTTGTGCAGTAGGCTAATTGGACTATCTGGAGGTCTATTATTTGAATAGGAACCGATCACAATTAGGGTATATGCACTGTGTTCTTTGTGAGCTATAATTTGTTTGATGATGATTGCATTGAACCGAGGTCTGTATAATATGTCTATCAAGGATCTTGCTAGACCTATAATAATACTGCTCTTAGATTATTCGATTTTGGTGGATCATTTGTATGTGACTGAACACTCGGTGTTGCTTTACTGATCTTTATCGTGCTGCTATTATACTATGGTGGTTAGTAATTGATATCGGCTTGTGCACGGATTACTGAAGTAGTTTTTGGCGCGGTCTTTGAGCTGTTCTTTCAGCCTAGCCGATTTAGGATCGATCTGGTAATCCTCTTTAAATCGTAGTGCTCATTGTCATATGTTTAAATTGTTGATCTGTTAAGATAACTCTTGAGCAGTGCTGTTCTAGGGTTTAAAGTCCTAATTTGCATATTTATATCCTATGATTTTAAGCCCAATTAACTGTTTGATGACTAATTAATTTAGCAACCCTTTAATTGCAATCTGAGAGCAAAACATCATCATTCTAACCTGAGCTTTATGCTAGTTTTATTGATCTAGTGGTTGCCATGCTTTTAAGTCAATGTTGATCATGAATTTATTTGTTTTGTTGCTTATCTTTAGAGAATTCATTATTCTTAATTTATTTCTTAGCTTGATTTATTTTGTTATATTCAAAGTGAATTGTTTGTCATATTTGCTTAAACCACAATGTTTACAACAGTTTTAAGGAACTCCATGGTTTCGGTGGAGTTTGATAAACCACGGCATTCATGGTAAAATAATTGAAAAGGCCAAGGTACTGCAAAACCATGGTTTTAAAATCTATGCTTCCAAACAGGGTCTCGGTATATCAGACGTTAACGAAATTACTCGCTGAGATGTAGCCATGCGGCCTTGCACCAGCCGTTTGATCCGTAATATATGGCCAGGATCACACATGACAGCACAGGTTACATTACATATATAAATGCAGACAGATTGCGGTTTTATTCTTTTTTGGCTGAAAGTAATTAAAATTTTTAATCCGAAAAAATGTAACCCTTGTTCGAAGCAAAGAGAGAAAAATTCAGGAAAAAGGTTCGGCTCGGTCGTTCGAGGGAAACCCGCGTAGTCGGACGCGCACAGGTAGGAGGACCTGTAGATGGCCAGATGGGCCGGGTCTGATGGGCCGGCACGAAAGCATGACGTTTTGATCCGGCACGAGCACGAATCATGCCAGCCCGGCACGCCTCGTCGTGCCGTGCCTGGGCCGAAGGCTAGGCCTATGGGCCGGCCCGAGCACGGCACGATTATTTTTTTAGTTTCCATTTATTACAAGTATGCACAAATATATGCACCAGGTTATAACAAACAAAGAGAGTAAGTCCTAGTGGTTAGTGGGGGAGTGATAAGGTCCCCAGACCTAGGATGCCGCGGGATCAAACCCCCATGAACGCAATTTTTGCTCCATTTCCAAAAATTCCTTGCGGGTTTGATGGGCCAGTCGTGCTAAACGGACCGGCCCGGCACGATTAAGAGTGCCGGGCCGCCCGTTTGGCCATCTATAGGAGGACCCCATGTCAAGTCTTTTTATTCTTTTCTGGTGGTCCTGCTATTTTTTCTGAGCTCGCACTGCCCGCGCTGGATTCTCCGCACATGGCCGCACTCGCCAGCGCCGGACGTGCGCGCGCCGCAGCTCGGTGGCTGATTGTGTGCGAGCTCATCGGAGTGGCTGGGAGCTTGTGCAACGATGGCGACGATGAGCGTGAGAACAACGGCGAGCTCCTGAGGAGCAGACAACGACGAGCTCCGCGACTCCAACTCTATGTGCCGTTGATCCTTCCTCTTAGGGCTCATTTGGCGACACGGAGGGTAATATGAATATCCCAGGGAAGCAATCCACTCGGTGGATTTGCGTGGTCCGTTGGAATCCCAGTAGAGAAGATGAGTCACATGGCCTTCCAACCCTAGGAACGAGGCTGCCAAATAAAAGGGAGGGGAAAGAGTACTTGCTACTGTTTTGTAGTCTGTGATGCTGCTGCTAATACATATATTGCTGCTTGTTCATATGATGCAGATATGAACATCTGAAAAATTAAATACTACTGCGACTTGTTGCTGCTACTTGCTCTCATAGATCTGAACATCTCAAAAATTCATACATCACCCCCAAAAAAATAAGAACACAAAATTAGACTGCTGCTGCTTCTTTCTTTGTATGGTATCTAAAAAAATCATCCACCAAAATAACATATCTAAAAAATTCAGAAAAGTAAATCATGCTAATCAAAACATCGTGCAGAATAATTTCATAAAAATACTAGAAAAAACCTATTGCAACAATACAATATTCATTCACCAAAATAACAAAAAAAAGCTTCGCAGATATATATAGAATACTCATAGCACATGACAACATAAATACCGGCAAGTTTGCTTTTTTTTTTTGGGTCCGAATATGAAGAAACTAGTTCCATAACTTCTTCCCTGATTGAACCACCTTCCTACGGTCCACTCAACATCACTCTATATATCCTTGATATCAGAGTCCTACAACCTGCGTTATAATAAAACATGCAGGTGGTCATATATATACATGACGAATCAAAGCATGAGATGAAATTTTGATTTAGAATTCTAAGCATGAAAGGATATTGTTGCAAGTATTTACTTTAATAAAATAATAGTGATCCTATCCACATGAAGAGGTATATATAACAATGAAAGACGTGGGTTGTAACTTATCATGAAACAAATAATTGAACTACAGTTATGATACTAGGCAATACCTGAGCCAGAATGTAATCCATCATTATTGAATGAAAAAATACCGACCAAAATAACAGAAGCATTAGAAAAGAGAGTGATGCCATGGCTTCATGGACTATGCAAGCTTACATGGTTGTTATGTCCTAGGCAGTAGGTACACACCGACATGTATGCATACAACTAAGTGCCATTGTGCAATTGCAAATAGATCTTCAGTAAATAGATGCAAAGCATCGCGTAGCAGCTAATAGAAAAACTCAAAGTATTCATTAAGTATTTGAATGCTAAGGAAGCAAAGTTAACCATACAAGTGCAATTAAATCTGAAAAAGATATTTCAGACAAAAGAACATCCACATACCCAAGATAGAACTACAAATAAAATACCATGCTCATTAAAAAAACATGATTTAAAGCACAAATGGAATAAGAACACTCAGCGATAAAAAAGGTTCAAGGAAAGAACTTGATGCTTCCAACTATACTGAGCTATCTAAACAAGAAACAATGCTATGATTAACCATCGTTTTGGCCCTAGAAAGCAATGATATGTATTTCACCCACTGTGCTTTTGCATTCTCAGTAACCAACCACTGTTTGAGAATGTACAAAATCAGAAATTACCACCAGATAAAATTACAAAGTTCCACAAGACAAGAAACTTACACTACTAGAGTCCAATGTAGCTCCAAGTACATTCAACCCATTAGATTTTGCCCATCGGCATGCTCCTTCACTAACAAAAAGCATAAAAAAACATAAACAAGAGATTCAAATTATAGCTAAGGTGGATGAAAGACTAGACATAAACAAATAAGTAAGTATTCTGAAGTATTTGCTATCGGAGATGCCTAAGATGGAGAAAAAAATACCTTGCTCCTTGATTGCAGATTGTAGGAGAGCGAGCCGCCGCCGTTGATTACTGCTGCGTCCAAGAAACAATCTCCTTCAACGCTGGTTGCCGCTGCGTCCAAGAAACCGGCCTTCTAGAGGTTGCGTCTTCAGATCCGACCCCCTGCCGGCCACCAGGACTAGGGTGAGGGCGAGAGCAAGATCGAGGATGATGGTGGTGGAGGGAACTAAACAGCGGCAGAGAAGCATACGTACCAGACAGGTACATTCAACCCATTAGATTTTGCCCATCGGCATGCTCCTTCACTAACAAAAAGCATAAAAAAACATAAACAAGAGATTCAAATTACAGCTAAGGTGGATGAAAGACTAGACATAAACAAATAAGTAAGTATTCTGAAGTATTTGCTATCGGAGATGCCTAAGATGGAGAAAAAAATACCTTGCTCCTTGATTGCAGATTGTAGGAGAGCGAGCCGCCGCCGTTGATTACTGCTGCGTCCAAGAAACAATCTCCTTCAACGCTGGTTGCCGCTGCGTCCAAGAAACCGGCCTTCTAGAGGTTGCGTCTTCAGATCCGACCCCCTGCCGGCCACCAGGACTAGGTTGAGGGCGAGAGCAAGATCGAGGATGATGGCGGTGGAGGGAACTAAACAGCGGCAGAGAAGCAGACGTACCAGACAGCCAAGGCGATGACGACTAGGGAGGCAGAGGCGGATTGTAGGACAGATGACAGTCGAGGCGGAGGGGAGGAGAGGCGGTGGCCGAGAGGGTAGGAGAGGCGGCGGTCAAGGCGGAGGGGATTGAGCAAGCAATGCTACGATGGGAGGGGAGTAAAAAATCCACGAGTCGGTGGAAGGCAAATCCTCGATTTGAACTAGAAAAATTTGGATGAGTGATTTCCACTTACTCGTGACTGGGGGGCGACTCGCTAGGCGACTTGTCCGTACAGTCTAGGGTTTGGGGGGGCAGATTTCTTCCGCCGATCCGCTTGGATTGGGCGAGTGTGTCGTTCCTGGGTAGAGAGCGTGTTGTTCTGGTGAGTTTGGTGGCGAGGAGAGCCGCTGCAAGCAGGGCTATGGAGCTGAACAAGTCTAGATCTAGAAGGGGAAGAGAAGGGGCGTCTGTGGAGGAAAGGGAGGAAGGGGATAGAGGAGAACCGAGCAGTAATTACAACAGAGTCCCGGATCTAAATCATACACCGGAGTACAGGAGGAGGAGAGGGGAGGAATCAGCTGAAGCTATCCTGGAGAAATTACAAGATCTGGACTTATCCAGGGAAAGAAGCAAGAAGATCATCAGGTACACCTCCAGCTCGCCTGCCGTGGATGATCTTTCTGGTTGGGGTTTGGTGGGTCGATTGCTGTCTCCTCGGTCATTGTCCGCAATTTCAGTCCTGGATGCTCTGCAAGCTGCATGGGGCATAAAACAGGGGTTAGAAGTCAATACAATGGGCAGGAACCTCTTCCTGATCACAGTGCCAACAGAGGAAAACAGAGCGAGAATACTTAAAATGGGGCCGTGGAACATTAGTAACTGGCCGATCATCCTGCAGAAATTTGACAAAGAGGTGAGGCCCGCCGACCACAGTCTGAATAGGCTACCCATGTGGGTTCAGATCTATAGAGTCCCTATCCAGCTGATGAACAAAGAAGGGGGTAGAAGCCTCGGAGAGCAAGTAGGGAAAGTGCTTGAAGTGGAGGTGAATGAAAGGGGGAAGGCGTGGGGGGAATTTATGAGGGTGCAAATTGAAGTAGATGTAGACCAACCCTTACACAGAGCTTGCTTCAGCATTAAAGTGGGGTCGGTGGAGGAGGAAATGCTACCCCTGAAGTATGAACACTTGCCCTTCTTTTGCTTTAAGTGTGGAAAACTTGGTCATGATCTAAAAGACTGCGAGATTTGCGCCCCAGAGGAGAAGCCACTTCCGTTTGGCACATGGATGCGCGCATCAGTCAATCGAAGCACCAAAATGCACTACAGAAGCGCGAGCAACGCCTCGCGTCAGAGAGCGAGTGGGAGTACGGAGGAGTCAAAGTCTACATGGAGAAGACATGACAACAGTGGGGAAACGAGAGAGGATAATATCTCTTCAGGCCAGAATGCCAGCAGAGGGGAAAATATATATCTCTGCATGGATATGGAGGTCACGTCACCGCTAAAAAAACCAGTGAGTTTGGTGTCAAGGCAAGCTCCCTCGACCAAGATTGGGTTCCAGTTCGAAAGGGATAATGGCAATGAAGGGGGAGTCTGGGTGGAAGGAAGGGATTGGGGCGATGAAGGGAGAGAGAGGAAGACACTGACGAAGGAAGGGGAAAAGGACGGGGAGAAGAGGTGGAGGAGAGTCCACCGAGAAGACTATCAGGCAACTCCAACCAAAGAACTAAAGTTTCCTCGGTTAAAGGAGGGGCTTAAACGCCCGGTGGAGGAAGTAAGTAATGACGAGGCGCAGGGCAGGGAGGAGAAGAAGTGCAAGGCATCACCATCTGAAGATTCTAACCCAGCGGTGGCTGCAGTGCAGCCCCGTGGGGTGCCATGATCGCATTCAGCTGGAATTGCCGGGGTTTGAGGGCGGACCCGGCAATTCTTGAACTCCGCAATGTCTTGCGGGTGGTACGCCCCCAATTGATCTTCCTGTGCGAGACTAAGAAGAGCAAGGGTGACATGGAGTGGTTGATGAAATCAATGGGTTTCGAGGGCTGTGTTGCTGTTGGCAGCAGAGGGAAGGGTGGGGGGATTGCGCTGGCTTGGAAGGGAGTGGTCTTCAAACTTAATTCTTTCTCACTGAGCCACGTGGATGGCTTGGTGGTGGAAGAGGGCAGGGACCCGTGGAGGCTCACTGGGATCTACGGGGACCCTAAGGCAGAGTCTCGCCACAGGACTTGGTCGCTGTTGCGTTTTTTGGCGAACCAATTTGATTTCCAGTGGCTGTGCATGGGCGACTGGAATGAGGTTTGCAACCAGGAGGAGCATCGTAGTAGGAGTAGAAGAGCAAGTAGTCAAATTAGTAGTTTTAATTCCTGTCTTCTTGATTGTAATCTGGTGAATGTGGAGACGAGAGGCGCTCCGTTCACTTGGTGTAACAAACAGAGGGGAGTGGCTTGTGTTCAGGCCCGGTTGGATAGAGCAGTTTCTACCAACCTTTTTGCTCACCGCGTTGGTGAGGTGGTTGTGGACCATATATGGATGGCTACCTCGGATCATCAGGCCTTGAAGGTGAGGATTGGAGGAAGGAAAGGAGGGCTGTGGCAGCAGAAGCCCTTCCGTTTTGAGGCCATGTGGATGAAGGATGAAAGGTTCCAACCTTTTTTTGAGGAGCAGTGGAGCAAGATATGCTCGCAGGGTACTGGATGTTTTTTGAATAGACTTAAATCCCTATCCCACAATCTTCAGTGGTGGGGTAGGTGTGTTTTTGGGGGCGTGAACAAGTCAATCGACAAGTTGAGGAAGCAAATTGAGAGGAAGTGCGAGGAGGGGGCTGATATGATGGATGTGGGTATCCAAAACCTGAGCTTTGAGCTGAAAGAGTGGCAGGTGAGGGAGGAAGTGATGTGGAGGCAGAGAGCTAAACAATTATGGCTAAGGGAGGGGGACCAGAACACAAAATTTTTCCACGAAAAAGCCACGGGAAGGAAGAGGAAGAATTCCATTAGGAGACTTATAGATGAGGGTGGTAGGTGGGTGGAGGATGAGAGGGAGTTGAGGGAGTTAGCCAGGTCCTTTTACACTAACCTCTTCTCTTCGCAGGGACTTTCCAGTGTTGAAACTATCATCGATAATCTCAAACCAGTGGTGACACCCGCCCAGAACAGCAGCCTAGAGAAGGAGATCTCTTTGGAGGAAGTCAGGAGTGCCCTCTTCAGCATGAGCCCTCTTAAAGCCCCGGGACCAGACGGTTTACCTGCCCTGTTCTTCCAAGAGAACTGGGATGCCCTTAAGGGAGATATCTTGAAGACTGTCTCGGATTTCCTCAATGGAAGGGTAGTGCAGGGTCTTAATGAGACAACTGTTGTCCTAATCCCTAAAACATCTAAGGCAGAGGACCTGTCCCAGTTTAGGCCTATAGGGCTTTGTAATGTTCTTTACAAGGTTTGCTCCAAGGTGCTTGCTAATAGACTTAAATTGATCCTACCGGCCATTATTTCGGAGGAGCAGAGTGCCTTTGTTCCTGGGAGGCTTATCACCGATAGTGTCCTGATAGCCTTTGAATGCATTCAAGTGTTAAAAAGAAGAAGAAGCAAGACCAAGCCGTTGTGTGCTATTAAGCTGGATATGCAAAAAGCTTATGATAGGGTTGAATGGAGTTATCTGCTGGCCGTCATGGACAAAATGGGATTTGGCGACATTTGGAAGAGGATGGTAATGCAGTGTGTTACCACTGCGGAGTGTGCTGTCAAGGTGAATGGTGGCCTGTCTAGGAGTTTCAAACCATCTAGAGGCATAAGGCAGGGAGACCCCATATCTCCATACTTGTTTGTCCTTTGTGCTGAAGGGTTCACACAATTGCTAAGGAGCAAAGTTTCTCAAGGGAAGATCAAGGGTGTGAAATTCGGAGAGGAGACCGTGAGTCACCTACTTTTTGCTGACGACTCTATTTTGTTCACAGAGAGCGATGACAAGAGCCTGGCAGCGATCAAGGAAGTCATTGAAACCTATGAGGCTGGGTCAGGGCAGCTGATCAACAAGTCAAAGTCTGGTATATTTCTCAATAGAAGTTGCTCCAATGAGACTAGACAAAGAATCAAAAATTTCCTGGACATTCATACTGAGGCTGAAAATGTCACGTACTTGGGGCTCCCCTCGGTTATTGGGCACAAAAAGGAAGAGGTTTTCAAACCAATCATGGAAAGAGTTCGGAAAAAGCTTAGTGGGTGGTGCGAGAAAACTTTATCCAGAGCAGGTCGGGAGATCCTCATCAAAGCGGGAGCTCAAGCCCTTCCAACCTACTCGATGAGTGTGTTTTGCATCCCTCATAAGCTGTGCAAGAAAATTGAAGCTCTAATAGCTCAGTTTTGGTGGGGTGGTGATGAGAACAAAAGGAAAGTGGCCTGGAGTGCTTGGCACAGTCTAACCAGAACCAAATCAACTGGAGGGATGGGCTTCAGAGATCTTATTGCCTTCAACCAAGCGATGCTGGGGAAGCAAGCGTGGAGACTCCTCACAAATCAAGAATCCCTCTGTGCCCGGATTCTAAGAGCAAGATACTTCGCTACTAAAGATTTCCTGAAAGCTACTGCTCCATCTGGCGCGTTGGCTACCTGGAGGAGCATCTGTAAGGGATTGGAGGTGCTGAAGCGTGGTCTCGTTTGGAGAATAGGAAGTGGTGCATCTATAAATGTGTGGGAGGACTTGTGGATCCCCAGGGAGTCAACCCGTAAACCTATAGCAAAGTTGGCCAACGCTCGAGTCAATACAGTACAAGATCTCATGATCCAAGGGGAGGCCAAGTGGGATGAGGAGGTGATTAGGGACTCCTTTCTCCTTTGCGATGCAGAGGATATCCTCTCAATCAATCTAGACAACAATGCTAACCCTGATACCCCAGCTTGGCATCATCATCACAGAGGCATATATACAGTAAAATCAGCCTACCATATGATCAGAGAGGAAATGAATAGGGAAAGGACACGCAAGAAGCAAAGTGGGGACAATACTATGGAAGGTAAACACATCACTTGGTCTAACATCTGGAAGATCAAAGTTCCACAGAGACACAAGCTATTGCTCTGGAGAATGGCAAGGAGAAACTTACCGATAGGCCAAAACCTAAGAAGCAGAAACATCGAAGCCAACCCTAGATGCAAGCATTGCGACCGAATGGAAGACGATAAGCATATCTTCTTAACCTGCAAAGTGGTGAAGCAAACCTGGGAAATATTAACTAATGTGGAGAGAATATCTATCACAGAGGAGTCAGATCTGAGAGAATGGGCCCTGCATCGAGCTGCTGCCCTAAGACAGGAAGAAATTACCTTAACCATGGCGGGCCTAAGCGAAATCTGGAGAGCTAGGAATGACCACCTCTTCAAGGGGACCAAGCCAAACCCAAGAGGTATAGCAGCTCGCGCTAGGGCTGAAGCCAGATCTTGGAGCGATTGCCTAGAGAGCAAGGAGCGCGAGAAGCTGAAAGCATTAAACCAAAACAATCCCATCTTAACTGAAGATCCAAATGGCATTTTGGAGGAAGCAAGAGTTCGTATCTGGGTCGATGCGGCCTGGTCTGGTGGGGACTGCTCCTCGTCGATAGCGGTAGTCGCGAGATCGGTCAGAGGAGGGATCCAAGCTGCTGAAGTTCGGTCAAAACTTCGCTTTGCGGAAGCTGGAGAGGCGGAGGCGGCTGCGGTGAAGCTGGGACTGGAGCTCGCCGATTGCATCGGCCTTCCCCCGGCGGCGGTGGCCTCTGATTGCAAAGATCTTGTGGATAGGGTAAAATGCTCTGAGCAGGACAGAGGCAAATGGGGAAAGCTGATAGAGTGGGTGAAAGACAGGTGCAAGTCAGGGTGGAGTCTTCACTGGATTCCGCGTGACCGAAATGCGGCAGCCCAGGGGCTCGCCCGCTGGGCCAAACTGGAGGAATTCTCTGGTCGTTGGGTCGACTCGGGCCCGGTGGATCTTTGTAATTTTCCTTTGGTATTTGAGTCTGCAGATGTAAACTTTGCTTCACCAGCGATTTAATTTTCAAGCGAGTTGTTTTCTCAAAAAAAAAAAAAATCCACGAGTCCCTGGGTGGGTCGATTTCCCCGTGGGTTAGGAGGGGAAGGGGTTGAACGCCCCTAGGATGTTGGACTCCCAAATTCGCCACCGTATGGCCCCATGGAAAATTCCCACATGGGTCGCGAGCCCCAGGAATTAGCCAGGATGCTTGCGGGGGTTTGGGCTTCCAAATGCGGGGGTTTGGGCTTCCAACGAGCCCTTAAAGGATATTTCGAGAAGATGGTCCGATTTTAAAGGTGGTGGTTGGATTTGAGAAAAATGATTCACAATATTTGCTTGAAACATCATTGTTTGACATCCTCCAACTCCGTCTGTTGTACAATTGCTTCAATTTTTACCCTTTATCTGCCACACCGGTTGCCTCATGTATTTCTCGACGATCATTTTCTCCCCCTTCTGACTCAACGTGTTCGTCTACCTCTATGATGTTCGTGTTATCCGCCTCTGCATACTCTACCACTTCTTCAACTGTGGGCTCCATTATTTGATTCACTCCTCCCTTGTTGGACCCAACATGTTGATTCAACTCCGCCTAAGCAAGCAGGGCTAAAGGGAAATCATGTTTAATCACAATCTCCACATAATGCCTTCAATTTTGGATAGACATTGTTGGCATCAACTCCCAATAATATCCTTCCGTAGCACGCCTCACCACAATACTAACTAATCAACCCATGTTATTTTGGGTTTAGTCCAAAGGCCTGCAATAGCCAATTTTGCAACCCACTGAACATTGTCTATGTTGGCCATGATGTCTCTACGGTGACTGATTGAAAATTGGACAGATCTACTCTAGTTTCACCGTACAAAACCTATCCTTCCTCATAAGTTATTTTGAAATATAGCTGGTTTACATTATTCCTACCCACAAAAAAGGACAAAAAATTATTCAACGTAACTATGATATGTACCCTAGATATGGAAGTAAAAAATCATGACATCATAATTGTGTAATAATCTCGAACAATACTACATACTGCTACGTCAGATCTACACTATAATTACATTGCAAATGAATTATATCGCAGATCTACCCAACAAATCACGACGATACTAACTAGGTGGCACTAAACAGTATGCACAATTACCACCTACCAATGCTATCATATTTGCCTTCCTATCACCTAGCATGGGTTCTTCAATTAACCTAAATTAAATTGTATTTCTAACTACATTATCGGTTTTCTTAGCTAGCCAACCTTGTTTTAAAAATTTATATTAAATTTTTAAAAACAAATTCATAGGCCGTCCACGAAAGATGAGCCTCTTCCTTCCTCTCCTCTCTCTCTCTCTCTCTCTCTCTCTCTCTCCCTCTCTTCCTTTCTCCCTCCCTCCCCCTCTCTTTTCTTCGGCCCGGCATCACGCCCAAAAATGGTAATAGTGCCGAGCGAGAGCAGTGCGCGTAGCATATATAAAGTCAAATCCCGTCCATTGGAACTGCAGGTTTTCCCGGTCTCCAAATCCTACCGTCCCAACAAGAGGATTTTTCCTCTGACCAAATCCTGCCTTACCATGTGGCTAGTGGAGAAAAACTCACCGGTTCAATCGGTGACTAATGGATGCTACGCGTCCCTAGTCGTTGCCGCTATAGTTCACTAGTTTATTTGGCGGAAATTAATAGGCTGTTTGGTTGCCTTCTCTCACGAGCCTGGCCCATTCGACTCAGCCAGACTGGTGGCATACGGGATGTGCAGATGCAGAGACGATGTTTGGTTGAGTGTTTAGTAGGCAAATATTTTGAAATTTATATATCGAGGGTGGTCTAGTTTTGTTCAAAAAAATGTCACTAACCTATTTTTGGATTCAGTTCGGTAATCGGATATGTTAATAAAAAGGTACAAAGAAAAAAAGAAAAAAAACTTACCTGCCACGTAGCAGTGCATTCATGGCTTGATATGGTGACTGATTGTGGCCCCTTGAGCAAAATGCGAGGCCGCCATGCGTTGCATCTAGAGAAACACCCATTTTATGTGTTTCTCTAGACATCTAGAGAAATACCCATTTTATGTGTTTCTCAAGAGCCAGGTAGCATGGAGAATCTTACATTCACAGAGACAGGCTCAAAACCAAATGCAGGCAACCAAACACAAGAAAAAAGCAAGGTTCTGCATCTGTAAATGCAAATATCTGTGAATGCAGGACAGTCTATAAATTTGTCCGACAAGACGGAGAGTTATATTTTTCGTCCGTTAGATCGGATGAGTCTGTTTATTTAATTAATTTTATTAAACTAAAATGTATTATTTAATTCGAATAAATAAAAAATAAATTGTTAAAAAATTCCAGAAGATTGGCCTATTTGGTATCCGCTGGACTCGGCCCCTGCAAGATTCTCTGGCCGTGGGTCGGCTGGACAGCAAGGCCCACAAGTATACCACCAGGAGAGAGCGAAGGAGAGCACTCGCCGCCGGCGCCAATCCTCGTCTTGCCACCTCCGGCGACTCCCGGCGCAACCGTTGAGGTAAGTTCCGCCTCTATCCTCGAGAATATCGTCTCCCACCTCCCGCTCTGCCACGCCGGCGACACCTCCGCCGTCTCCCGCCCCTGACGCCACCCCCTCCGTCGAGTTTGATTGGCGCTACGGTGAGGACCTGCTGCCATCGACGGCGTTCCCGCGCGTGGACGGCTGGGGTCACTCTCCTCGCCAGCAAGGGGTCCAATACGTCAGCCTCCACTTCCCCCACGGGCCGGGGCAGAGGTCACCATTGCATGGATGCCTCCATCTTCTCGTGCCACGAGGCACGAGCTCACCTGCCTCAGCTTCACGGGCTGTGACCTCCAGGCTCCAGCCTACAAGGATTCCCGAATTTGAGAAAGCTGTGACTGTGATGGTTCAGTTTCCCCGGGAACGGGGTGGAGTATGATGAGTTGTGGTCTTGTAGATTCTAGAGGGCAGCAAGCCAGCAATGGCGAGTATGATTATGAGTGGCATATCAAAGTCTACGGAGAAAATGGAGATCGATTCTGACAGTCAAGATAGTAGCCATGATTTTGCGAGGGAATGGAAGTTAGGAGAGAGGGGGCACAAATCAGTAAACTCAAGCACGGGATGGCAGTACATTGATTTTCATCCACGATAGATAACTGAATAATCTTTTTCTGTCATACAAACTTTAGCATTATGGCCTGTTTAATTAATGATATCTGTCCAGTATACCATCTTGGGATCGTGATGCTAGTGCATGAGAAGGATCTTTTCTTGTTATTGGATATTGCAAGTTTACAACATGTGAGCATAAGCCTGCGCAGCAATATGGCCCATAAGGACATAAGCTATTTCTCTTGGTGCCACTATAGATAAATTTAATAAAAAATATTTTGAGAACAACAGCACACATTCCCCTTAATAGGTTATGGACCTTACAGTTTACAAACTTACTCAAATAGCACCAATTACGCCCCATGTACAATGCATGGTGCTTAAGCTCCAATGCTTAAGGAGATAGTCAATTAAGCTTCTAAGCAGAAAAGTTATATTACAATGCAAAGATGCTTACATAGGTGCTTATCTGCACTAAGCATCCTCTAAGCATTGTGTTCAGTTAAGCGTAAGCATCTTTCCTCATTTAAGCACCGGATGCTATCCTGTGGCAAAAAAAAAAAAAAAAAATCTCTCTTGTAAGCATCTCTCTAAGCACCTGCATTTTACATGGTTTATAATAAGAACCCAGCATGGAGTTTAAAATTAGGCATTTACATTTTGTGTGATTCATTCAGCCATTTTAGTGGAAGCCATGTTAGTGGAGAAGTGAAATTTTGTTTATCTTACATGTATTCTTTGATATTAATACCCGCTTTTGAATGTTTTATGTGACTAAGATAAATTGATACACTGCATGATATAGTCTCATGAACTTATATAGTTATGCCACCTTGATCACTGACTTGTATATTATATCAATGACAATTATATCCTTGAATTCCATTTTTCATGTAACTGATGAATGGACCCAGATAGCACAATTATGTGAGTCTTTGGGCCTGTTAAGTTAGTAATGAAAGTTTAGGGACTGTGGACAATGACCAGACAAGTTGAAGAACCTCAAGTAGAGTACGACTTTGACAAAATATTGACCAGGGAAACAGTAATGGATCGATTAAGTTTCTGTATGCTATATAATTATGTAAACTTCCTACATACTGCATTGCTTCTTGTAGGCTAATTGTTCTTTTGTATTTCAGTTGAGACAGGGTAATGCTCTGGAGAGACTCATGCTCTGTTGAGAACCTGAATAATTTACGACTGCAAACAGACTTTTGCAGATTATCGGTGCCTTATCTACAATTTGCTTATTGAAAAGTCTCCATACCTTGAAGGGGTTGATTTTTGAGGTGATGCTGGATAGTAGATGCCTATATATAAGTTCCATTCGAATTCGTTTACCATATTTTGTCATATTTGGCGCATCTGGTTTGCCCTTGGTCAGGAAGTTGAAGTAGGTGTTGATCTTCTAAATGAATAATTGATCATGGGTTGTTCTGAAGCCTTTGAAGTGAATAATGACAGTTAAACGAGGTACACTTTATTAAATTTGTTCCATCCAAGGCACAATAACTTCAGGCACTTCATGTATACATATGTGACACTAGATTAAAGTCTTACGGAGAGTTACATAAAAAAAGCTTATGAAGAGTAAACTGTCGAGATGACAAAATACAGAATTGATTTTTTAGGCACATGGAATATTATTAAATTACAGTTGCACTAGTATTCGCAACTATTGAACTACATCTAGCTGCATCCCTCCCCCACACCTGTAACCTGATATGAACATAACCAAGTATACAGCTTTGAACTCTGTCATAATGTGACAGTTTGGGTTTCAGGTACAAAGTTTTTTCTGTTTTATGATGTGAATCAGGGCTAAGAAAAGGATGGAACTTGAGTACTCAAATTAACTAGTAATTGATCTGCAAAAATAGTAATGTGGTTTCGTCATATTCATGTGTAATAAGAACTGAGGATGGATAGACTGTTGCCACCTGTACTACATCAATACATCACTAAACTATGTATGGACTGCTTCGACTATGGAACAGTGCTACTCGGTTTATCAGTCCTTGATCGACAAACTATCGCATATACTTGACATTACTTGTCATTGGTGCTGTCATATTTGATATGTGGCAATATCTGTTGGTGCAGCACGAAATCTACCTGAAATTGCAATGGTTTGTGATGTTCGGTGACCTGTTAGCTAACCTGTGCACCAGGCTTCTTGTTCTTGTATGCTAGCCATAGCTGGATAGTGAGTTCAGACAAACATGGATGACTGTGATGTTAATTAGATCCCACGGCTAAGGATTTTTCTACTTAATTATGCAACCCCGGTTTTAGGAGTAGGGCAGTTTTATGGTACTATGGGAGTAGTGCAGTCTTATGGTAGTATGGTACACAACGGTTAGTGGTGGTAGCATATATATTTTAGATTTAACCGTTCTTTTAGATGGTTATCTATATGACTATTTTACGCGTTTAGTTTAAAAAGGTAAATAATCTTAACTAGAACAAGTAATCTGTATTCATTTTAGTCTCTGAAGTAACCGTGACTTTCAGCTGCCAAAACATGACAAAGGTCTTGTTCTTTCCGGCGTATCGTTGCGTTGGTGTAATACTGTAGCAAATTGAGAGTCCTCGAAAAGAGATCTAAAGATTATAAAAAAATAATTAAAAATAGTTTTATGATCTTTGAAAGGACTATTAAAAGCCACGAAAAAATCGTTACGAATTATCTCAAGAAATAGGCTATATAAAAATAGAGAAAATTACACTGTTGCCCCTTAAAGTTGATCAAAAATCTCACTTAGCCTCCTAAACTTTGTTTTGTCCGCTGTGGCCTCTTAAAGTTGTTTCCGGGTGTCACAAAGCCCCAGAAAGTTGGATTTTGTCGCACCACAACCCCCGGAAGTTGGCTTTGGGTGCTGAAAAAATTAGCCTGCGTGACACCCGGAAACAACTTTAAGGGGCCGCAGCGGACAAAACAAAGTTTAGGGGGCTAAGTGAGATTTTCGACCAACTTTAAGGGGCAACAGTGTAATTTACTCTAACAAAATTTGCTACAGTAATATGCAACAGCACGATATGCTGAAAAAGAACAAGGCCAAAATGTCTCTATTCATTCTGATCTAACGGCCAGTGCGTCCAGGATTGACTGGCCGATGTCCATTGATACCAGGAAGGCAGGGAGCCGGGCGAATGATTCAATGTTGCTGCTGCTTCTGGTGTTGTGTGTTTTTTTTTTTTTGACAAGAATGATTCAAGGCTTCCTTATATGAAGATCAACGTGCAACTCTTGCAGGAGCTGAACTTTATGGAGTTTTCAGTCTCCTGCGGCACAAAAGGGTACTTCTCTGTACTCTTGCTTCTGATTGACTGTGCAGTAATGGCAACGCAGGCAAATCCAGGAGAAGAGCCCCTCCTGCTGATCAGATCTCCTCGATGGGTACAGGATTTGCAGATCAGTAAATATTCTGATTCTGAAACGCCCTAGTGCCCAATCTTTCCTGATGTGCATGTCATAAATATTCATATTCTGTCCTGGACAACGCAGTTGTCTTCGGTTGTTTCTAAGGGTAACTTTTGAAGCATGTACTTGCTGTAGAGCCCATTCACATGAATCCATAAAACGGCTGGAAAACGCTTGAGATGAAATGGATTTTACAAGGCCTAAAAACATAGCCATGCGTTTGTTTTCAGAAATGCAGCAGGCAGCCAGGCAGGATGGAGTGGGCTATGTCTTTTCCTGAGTTCCATTTGTGGGTTACGTCCCCTGTCCGAATACACGGCCAAATTTATGACAAATAATATCGTGTATCATGGTTTCACGTTGCATAAATTTTTTTTATTCTAACTCGATAAGAAGAGGGTAAAATTTCAATTGGATTTAAAAGTAAAACTTATTCTTAGATAAATATAAATTGGAAAATGCCTTTTTAGAGTGTCATATCTGTTTAATTCATCTTCCATACAAAAACTGCCAATTCTCATAACATCTTTTTGGGTCTTGCTCAACAGGTTCAATAGTGTATGTATATTGGTCCTTACTGCATGTTACTATGTAATACTTGTATAGCCAGTATCGTGGATTTTCACACTACATGATAGCACTCCATAATACTTGCTATATAGTTCTAATGGTATAGCGTCCTTTTTTTTTGATAATGGAAGTGATTTTCGGTTTTTGTGCCAATTATGGATGTCCACAGCCATTACAAACACTTATTACAAAGAAAAAACGAAAAAACAAAGTGAAGCAAACAATTGTCATGCTTAAACAGGCAAAAAAAGAAAAGAAAAGAAATAGGCTTCTGCCTCAAAACAACCAAACGAACCCAACATCTTAACGATTATAGCTATATGCGTCTTTACAGAAGATGAACACCAAACTTCATGCGTTCTTCCACGATTTCAAAGAACAATTTAATACCCCAAATTCTGAAATCCTTTGAAAAAACCCAAAACAATTTAGTGAGGAAGAGAACAAACAATCAAGTCAACCAGTTTTGAGGAATGTTGTCTAATTGAAAACAAGTGTAATTTCTACGGTTGTTGCCTTTTTGTAAATCTAAATTATAGATGTGTTTGTGGTTAGAAGAGGAGGTAATCTTTCTGCTAGGCGCGTTGAGCTTATGAACTTCCAGGAGCATGTTACATTCACGTTGTCAAAGTTTTTTCAAATTGAAACATGTCAAACTTATATTGGAAAGCATCAGTTTGGTCTTGGCTTGAAAATTAGGTCTGGAATCGAGCTACCCTTGAGCGAGGTGAACCTATTCAAGCAAGAACTCGGATTGAATTCAAACTGTGCTCGGTATCGCACTCGAACTCGGGATTGATGAAAGCTCGGTTAAATTGAAGGTCGGCTCGGTTTGACTAAAAAACTAAATACCTTATTTTTTAAAAAAAAAATTCTATGTGCTAAAAGGGTTGGCACTGTTCTATATATCTTATTTGACTTTTTTTAGGAAAATCAGTAGGAGATAATCCTACTGTATGTATATTAAAAAAGAATAACATCTGTACAAAGAGAATTAAACCAAAAAGGAATGTCTCCAAGAGTTAATAGAAGAAGCTAGATATTGGAGCTAGATCCGAGCAAGAATCAATATCGAGTGGATACCACAAAATCATAGATAAAAAGATCACATCCAAAAATTAAAAATACAAAGCTCCCACATCCACAAAATCACATATACAAGCTTGGATCCACTGTAAATAAAAAAATTGGACATATTTTACACATCCATGCTTATGTATACCACAAAATCACATATACAAAACTCTCACATTCAAAAATCACAAATACAAAGCTCTCACATCCACAGAATCACATATACAAGATTTGATCCACATTAAATGAAAAATTGGACATTACATCCACATTGATATTTTATTAAACCAGCTTAAATTTGTCTGCAAGAATATTAGGCCCATATTTATATTTTTGAATATTTAAGGAATGCATGGCAGTTTATTATGCTACTTCCTCCTACTACAAATATTTGATGTTTTTGACTTTGCATAATATGCAAGTGCAACTTTGACCAATAATTACTATTATAATTTATTTTACAACTCATTAAAATTATAACATAATTGAAACACATTTCGTGACAACTCTTCACATGTAATATACACAATTCGATTGATTAAAAAGATATTAGTGGCCCAAGTTTCAAAACTTTAACTAGCACACATCTCAAGTGTCAATTATTTGTGACCGGAGGCTGTATTTTTTAGAAGCCTTCTTACTAACTGCGTATTAACGACAGTATGTAATACTAGGTGTAGTAAGCATCCCATGATAGCTGTTGAATTGCTCGACACAGATAGCCTGCCACACATGTCATCTCAAGATGGAGCCTTGTATTGACTGACCTCACTACGTTGTGATCCCAAACAGAGCCCAATGCATGCAGCCTTGCAGCTAAGATGTGAAGCCACCATGCACATGCCCACGAAAAGACCAATCCTGGACCAGTCCACAATTGTCTAGGAATGATTGCTGAAATACCCATATATACAAACAAGTCTAAAAGAAAGGAAAAATGGGCTAATTAAGGCTGTTGAAACTTGAAACAGACATTTCCTGACCAATTATTGTGCTCTATCAGTCTCTCTCAAGTTCAGCTCTCCATCATAAGTGGTCATTTCAGGGGAATTATAGACTGACTTACTCTATTGGGGGTGACTGCTTCTAGTTCAATTTCCTTCCACTCGATGTCTCTCTAGAAAGCACATGCATCCAAAGTACTCTACTTGCTACTATTGCAAGCAACATTTTGAATGTGAACCTCTGATGCGTCCAAACACCTCTATTTTCTGAGGATGTTGGTGTTTTGCCTTGAGTGCACCTACTTGCATACTATCTCTATATTTGAGGTGACAAAAATTAATACTGAGCACCAGTGGGAGCACACAGTGGTGGATCTCATGTTCTTTTCCATCGACTTTGGCTAAAAGGCTGGAATATTGAGATTCGAGAGCTTGGAGAAGCAGTTCCTAGCATTCCTGGTTCAACTAGTTTTCATACGGAGAGATCATCGCCGCTTGCAGATTTGACTACATGACACGGAGACGACACCATCACGAGGAATTTCCCCTCGCGTCCATAGAAAAATGCAGAGAAGACGACACATTTTGCAGCGATCAGCACACGCACAAGCGACCGAAAAACTCAAAGGAGAGAAACAAAATCCAGAAAGGAAATGGACCCGGTCATCACCGGTCACCGCCGCTGCGTGCCTGCGTGGGTTCGTGCATGTTCGTGTTCGTGCATTCATTTCATCGGCTTCGTTTTACTCTGATGGATAGAAGTGTCGGATTATTTTTTTTTTCGCTACTGGCCTAGTTCATTTTTAGGCCTGGTTCTTTTCAGCTTAACGGCTTAACGACTTATCTATGTTTTAAAAAGACTTATGCTTTGAGTTTTTTTAGTCCATTTTTCTTTGTTTTGAAGATGGGTCCTAACGCTTTAACAAGCAAGTCAAATAAAATGTATCCGAATCTCGAGAATATCTCGAGAAGCTCTCGAAGGTCAGTCATTTCAGCCGTTCAGCCGTTCAGCCATTTAGATGAGCTCAAAAGAGTAGGGTCTAAATTTAAATTAAAATTAAAAGTTGCCGTTGAAATTTTGTTATTTTGCTATGAGTTAATTTTTGTAACGTTTTGTAATCATTTTTATAAAATTTTAGGTGATTTTCTTAAAACTTCTAAAACTTTTAAATTGTTTTGGAATATTCAAGGCGCCCATTGAGAATACATAATCATTTTAAATTATAATCTACCATTGATTTCAGCTCCCAATCCTATATATCGTCTCTAAAGTACATTATCTCGGTGCCATCGTATTTGTGTGTTGTTTCTTTGTACGTTATCAACAAAAATATACCTTTCTTTTCTTTCTAAGCTATATATAAAATGTACCAAATATGTATTTTCTATTTACATTTTTTTATGATTGATATTGTGTGTTAAAAATACTAGTTGGAAATTGTAAACTTTAAATAAAAGTTTTTAAGTCCTTAATACCTCTTATTATCTGGAGGTACCTTAAATTTGAGTTGTTGAACTAGTTAGATCCAACGGTCCTTAACAAACAACTCTTCTTGGTACCCCTAGGTACAACTTCACTCTCATATAGGTAGTAATGACTAACGACTAAGAGGTAAAAAGGTTTTTTTTTCCTTTTCACTGTTAGTTATCGTGATAGCGTTGCCCATCATCGGTCATTCATCATGGCATTGCGCTGCCTCCTTTCGCCCTATTCGATCGCTGACGTGCCACAGTGTCACCGTTGTGCCACCCTATTAAAGTCACCTGGCCTCCCATGCCATGCCACCTAGCCCATTTGGCCACCTACAAGTACAACGCCACGTCGCCCCAACTCCGGCATAACCCTCTCTATTTGCTTGTACCATCAAATAGTAACCTCGCCTGACATGCCACCTAGGCCTAGCCTCCTGCTCACCATCGCCCTAACTACTCCAACGTGCCACTCGTTGTGGCATCAGAAAGAGGAGAGGATAGGGGGTATTTTACAAATATCACATGACAGTTTGAGGTAGTATTTGTTACCTGATGACACATTTTGTAGAAGGACAATAAAATTTCTCGTTCAAATAGCGCCATTTATTAAGAACGGAGCTTATGTCAGCTGGTAGCATCCTACTGTGGGAGCTACACTCGCTTATCCAGGATTTATCCCTAGAAATTATTAGTAGAGTTACACACACGTGTGCGTCTTGATGTTAGTTTGTAGTAGCGCACGAGTGTACATGGAGTGAATTTGTGTGCGTTTTCTTGTTCCTTCTCAAGAAAATAGCACATTTCAAATTCAAAACTAGGTAAATACGATGACAAGCAGTGCCGGTTCTATCATTTTGAGACCCAGTGAGAAAATATAACAAAGTTCCAAAATAGAAATTTTGGGGCACTAACGTGAAAATATCACAAAGTTTCAGATAGGGCCTATCAATAAAACCTACACGTTACATACATGATACATCATTCTGTTTCACTTAGCTACTCATACTGATGTGATCCATTATCGATGCACAACAAAATAAGTTTATCTTGTGTATCCTAGGTGATATACTCATATGGTCGTGAGCCATGATTGGGTCCTATTAGTTTGAGGGCCTGCGCGCGGTCGCATAGTCCGTATAGGGCCTGGGCTGGGCCTGATGACATGGACCGGTTGGTGAGGACATGTGATTGAAAACTTATACAGGGGTATTTTTTTCGATGATATATAGAATTGTTCCAATACACAAGGGTATATAATGGATTATCTCACAGACAAACTCACAAACAGCTGCACGCGCCGAATCAGTTGGTGGCTCGATCTTGCGCTTCCGTACCACGCAGGTGCGGCGTGGTCACCTGGATCATCTCCTCCGAAATTCTGCTTCGATCTTGGCCATGAAGAGCAGCAGCTAGCTCAGGCACTGAGGACTGAGGCACAGCACGGATGGTCGGGGACTCGGGGCACATCAGGACGGGCATGCATGCGTGGCGGCAAGCGCCGCCGCTCGCTCGCATTGGCTCGCCTGGATTCATTCTCCTCCCCGGGCGGCCGTGCAAGCGATCGGATCGCCGATCGAGGCGATCGGAGCCCAGCCGTGGGCCGGCGCGAGCGCCGATCGCCGATCGCCCGCCATTATTGCGCGCAACAGTGTCGTAAACGCCACGAACTGGCGCGCGATTCGCTCAGGCCTCCCCGGATTCGAGATCGGGGACAGCTACAGCTACAGCGCCTTGATGCATGCATGGTCCCGGCCGGCGACGTCGACGACGACGTCGACGGCGTCGTCTTCTCCCTGCTGCTGCTGGAGTGGAGGTGCCATCGCTGCACTGGAAGGAGCACGCACGATCGAGCTAGCGATCACAAAACCTAATCGATCGGTGGTCAGAAGCACATGTTTGTTGTGTCTGAGGTTGTGTTATTGTTGCATGTGTGTGCTTGCTCCTCAGGATTCGCCGCGGAAGGCAGGGTACGCATGACTGATCGAGAAGAGCGCATGGCTCCTGCATATATGCATTGCACACTCTTTTTGTCTTCCTTGCTTTCCTCGGGACATTTTCAGGAGTTTTGGATGTTGGCGTGGTTGCCATAGACCTCAAGTAAGATTTTGGTGCACGACGAGGTAGATATCCTGTGTACACAGGGGTTTCCGTGTAAACCCGTATACACCAGCTAACAAAAGTCATGAAAAAATTAAAAAAATTATAGATATTCCTCATTGGTTGTTCTACCTATGTAAAAAGTTTGAAAATCAAATTCATTCCATATTAAAAGTTATGAATAAGAGAAAATAACGAGAAATTTGAATAGTTTATATTGATATAGTTTTCTTTTTTTTTCTAACTCTTAATATAAAATGAATTTAATCTTCAAACTTTATACATAAGTAGACCAAATTCATTAGAACATCTAGTAATTTTTTTAGATTTTTTCATGACTTTGGTTAGTTGGTGACACGGGGTTTTTGCGGAAACCCCTGTGTACATAGAATATGTTGCCTTAGTTAGGTAGATTCGTATATGTGTTCTATGATGTGGGTTTTAAATGTTCTTTTATTTTTTAGAACATTGAAAAAGTGAAAAAAATTCAAAAATTCAAAAAGTATTTAAAATGGGTTGCTCTCGATTTTAAAAGAATTATGAAATTTATTTCACGTATTTTGAACACTGTTTGAATTTTGTACAAAAATCGGAAGTTTAATCGGGAAATTGATCAACTGCTCGTAGTTATCTAGTCAATCGCTGTACGCGGGGACGCGGGCGCCATGCAGCAGTTGGATTGGCTTTGTAGCCGGTGATCCGACGGCCGGGAAGGGCAGGGACGCGGGCGCACGCACGCAGCGTCGGATTGGCGCGGTAGCCGGCGATCCAACGCATGCGGGTGGCCCGGCGCTCCGGCATCCGGACGGACGTCCGGACGCTGGCGCTCACCTAATTATTAAGGCCCTGTTCTTTTGAGCTGAGTTGAACGGCTGAACAGCTGAACGGCTGAAATGACTGAACTTCGAGAGCTTCTCGAGGTAGTCTCGAGATTCGAATCCATTTCATTTGACTTACTTTTTAAAGCGTTAAGACCCACCTTCAAAACAGCGAAAATATGGACTCAAAAAACTTAAAGCATATGTCTTTTTAAAACGTAGTTAAGTCATTAAGCTGTTAAGACGTTAAGCTGAAAAGAACTGGGCCTAAAAAGAGTCATGTTATGTTTATTTTTTTATTCGATTAAGTATCCATTATCCATATTATACCCCTTCATATAATATTCGCTATCCGTATTATACCAGTTCATATAATTCGCTGTCCATGTTCTATTTGTTTCATAAATATCTCTAGGTTTTCACCCCTAGTGTGGCCAAATATAGCACCTTACCCCAATATATTAAGAGCGTTGTCCATGTTAAGGGCATGTCCCATAAATACATGAAAAAAAACGTTAACCAAGGGCACCATATTTGGATACAATTGACATATATGCTAGTAGCTAGTTCTGTCTAGACTAGCAGTATGAAACTATTCCCATCACAACAAATCCATATAGGCCACTTATATGGTGTAGGGTATTACACTAATCCCTCCTAAGGATGAATCCTCATATATAATCATATTGTATACCCAATTAAGTATATAGATGCCTACAAGCATCCTTTGGTATATATATGATCATGTGTCTAGGTAGTATCAGTCCAAATGTCATGTCGCAAGCTATGAGTCATATACCCACACCAATAGCCAATATACGTCAGCACAACGAGGGTTGATGCTTTAGTATTGTTTGTTATAGAGATGACCTATATTTGTTTAAAGCTCACCTACCTTAGAACCCACTCATGCGTATTGCCTCCCTCGCGCTGCCAGCCTTCGTTTAAGGATCAAGAGGAAGCTACATTCGGATCATTTTGATACTGTACTAATAGCTAAATGGGTAAAAGCCGGATTTTATAAACTTTTAGAAACAGCTTAAAAAATTATTCACTTTATTTGCTTATTTTGAAGAACTTTGACGAGTTCCTCAAGATTTGCAAAAAAGAGTCAAGAAATTAAAGTATATGCTTGAATCAAGGTGCGTTTATGATTTTTTTTCCCTGGTGGCCGCAATAGGTATACGTAGGATTTGCACGTAATTTTTGGCATGTTTTTGGCTAAATTGCTTATATACATTGTTATTGTTGTGGCCATTGCATCGAGCAAATCACCTTGGTTAATTTCTTCTAAGAAGTTTCTCAGATTCTCGAGCCACAGATAAAAAAGCTCTCAAAGACAAGTCTAAGTAAAAATTCCACGGTCTCAAAATCGAGCCTTTCAATTTAAAAAATGCTCAGGGCCAGGCTCGGCCGTTTCCCACATGTGCGAGCGCGACGCGAGGCAGCGCGCACGCTTACCTTACTCATGACGCTCGGCTCCTCTCTTCTTCCTCCCATCCACATCTCTCTCTCTCTCTCTCTCTCTCTCTCTCTCTCTCTCTCTCTCTCTCTCCACGCACACGCAACGCCCCTCCCGTGCGGCTTGTTGTCCGATGTGAAGCCCCCGTCGCCGCGGGCTCGCCGCCGCCAGCTCGCATGCCGTGAGCCATAGCCGCCGCGGATCGCTACTGCCGTGGGCTCAACGGGTAGTCGCAATGGAGGAGCCCCCGACGACAAGGTGTGGTGCCCCCTCTCTCTCTCTCCTTCCTCCTCCCCACTTTCCCTCCAATAATTCCCCGATCTGGATCTGGGCAGCACAAAAACACTTAGAAATATGTGGAAATACACTAGAACATGCCATGTTTCGTAATTTTTCACAATGTTTTTGTTTTTCAGGGTCATGTTTCGGCATGTTTGTCAATGTTTTCCCGTGTTTCACCGAATAATCCTTTTTATTTCAATGTTACCGACGTCAGTGTTGTGTTTATTTTTCCAAAACTCACATGTTGTAAAGCGTCCGGTATTTAACTTCGGATCGGACACCCGATCTGTAGCACGCGCCTCTGATTTATCAATTAAGTCCAACCGAAAAAGTGTATCTCAGTTGCACCAAACCGGACGGTCGAAAAAAATGAGATGGTGCATAGCTCCCTATCCTTAAAGATGAGATGTACTGCTTTGAGACAAGGGTTCAAAGCGTAACAGTAACGGTGTGTTCAGCAACCTTGCTTGGCCCTTCGCAAAATTCAATCAGCTGCACGGAAAACAGGCGAGTATGGAGGCAAAATAGACTACAGTTTCCATGGCTCCTCTCTGAATCTGAGGTTCAGAGAATTCGATCGGTTCTGCTCATGTCATGTGCCCCCGGTTTTTCTTCCGAAGGCTTTACGTTCCCAAAACAAAACGGCTCGATCCCCTTCCTGCATGCTCCTGCCACCGCTAGAAGTTGCTATCACGGTATGTTAATCTGAGCATGAGTTTTTTTATTATTATTATTGGAGGAAAACGACGTCGCCGCCGAGCTGATCGAAGGCTCACCTGCTGTTGAACGCTTCTTGCTCTTGGGAACAGCGGAACCATGCGTATGAGTAAACCTGATAATGGGCACCCGGTCTGGTGACCTGGATCGAGCCCTACCCGATTTTTATGAGACGGGTTGGGTTGGGCTTGGCCATCGGATCAAACTTTGGGTTCTGGTTTCGGGTTTGATAGGTAGTCTAGATTGGGCTCGAGCTTGGTCAGAAAGGAAATGTAGTGCAATCTAGGCATTTGGCTTCGGGTTTTTTGTCGAGCTCAAACATGATTGAGAAGAAAAAAAAATTGAAATGGGCCGAGCTCGAGACTATTGAAAGGTATAATAAGTGTATTGTCCATCGTTTTTTATTAGTTTAGGTTTTTCGGTGAACCGGTTGATGTATACAGCTTAATATGATATAAGACCCTCGAGGTCACTAGTTCTAATCCTGGCCAAGGCAACTTCCATAAACGCTTATTTATGTTAGGGACCTCAATTCGGATAAGTGCTTCATAAAGTGATTTGACCGAAAATTGCCCATTTCTGGTTTCGGGTTTGATAGGTAATCTAGATTGGGCTCGAGCTTGGTCAGAAAGGAAATGCAGTGCAATCTAGGCATTTGGCTTCAGGTTTTTTGTCGGGCTCAAACACGATTGAGAAGAAAAAAAAATTGAAATGGGCCGAGCTTGGGACTGTTGAAAGATATAAGTGTGTTGTTCATCCTTTTTTATTAGTTTAGGTTTTTCGGTGAACCGGTTGGTGTATACAGCTTAATATGATATCAGACCCTCGAGGTCACTAGTTCTAATCCTGGCCGAGGTCGACAGCGTCCCTTGCCAAGGTGGAGCAAATCGGTGGTGTCAAGGCGGAGATTTAGGGTTAGCCGGACAAATTGGGGAATTAGGGTGAGCCAGAGTGATGGCAAAAGGATAAACACGGTCTCCCGTACGTATTTTGAGCCGTATATGGCTGAAAAAGGGCTGGAAAACGCTATAATGGCAAATTTTAAAAAAACACCACTTTCTATTGTCACGTAGTGGATATCCGGTTAAGTAATGGCTTATCTCAGGTTCGGCCACTTTATAATGGCATATATCGAAATTTTCCATATTAAAATCGCTCACTCACTCATATTTCACGTCCAAGGCATGAGGGAACCTCCCTATTCATATTAAAATAAGTCACTCACTCATATTTCACGTCCAAGGCATGAGGGGTCGATGCATATCTTAATATGACCTAGCTCCAAACTGCTGGGCTTTTTTCAAGCCCGGTCTGAAACTTGGCTTGGCCTAAGGTTTGTACAAGTTTACATATAAGCAACCATGGGTGTGGGGCACTTAGTGGGAGCGTCATTACAGTAAAGGATATATATGCACCAACCATGCTTCATGTTTAACAGAGAACATATATGTAAATTTCAGTGGTTGTGCACATCTTATGATGTAAAGACTATAGTTTTCTTAGAAAAATAACTGAAACACTCTTTAATTTCGCATAATTATATAAAGATCCGATTTATATCTAAATACTCATTGCCAAAGGATAAATTGGACTAATACCCCCCTTAGCCTATCTTTCTCGCCACTTGTCGGCCATGCATATTAGCGCTTGTCATTGTAGCAAGGCGAAAGGAACCATGGGTCGAATTGTACCAAGCCAAAAAAGAAAATAAAAGGGAGAAGGAAAGACACATGGTGCTAAGTATTGCTAAGGCATGGCAAAAAAAAAAAGAACGAACTGGTTCGAAGGGATTAATGGATTATTAATCCATCATACTTATTTGTAGAGGATTTAAATGCAAATGAAGTTGCAAGGAAGCCTTCAAATAATTGGGCAAAATTAAAAAGGGTTTTTAGATATTTAGTAAATAGAAACTTCAGTTTGCATTAGCGGTTGGGGGTTGGGAGTTGAGGCGCAGGGGCCAGGGGGCACCAATGAACCACGCCCCAAGAAAGCTCGCATCCATGGGAAATCTGGCCTCGAGCAGGAAGCGCCATGTGCCCATGCTTTTGCCAATGGAGAAGAATCATCTGAAATGAAGTGAAGTGAGAGTGAGGTGAAGTGAGAGTGAGAGTGAGAGTGAGGTGATGAATTGGCACAAATTATTTCCAGTTCCAAGCGCATGCATGAGCATATTAGCATATCCCCTACCCTTTTCTTTCCTTTCCTTCACCCAATAGTGGCAGACAAGCAAGAGTTAGATCCGATCGTTGAACATTCATCTTGCAATTATCCGTGCCACATGAAAAAGCAAAAGATGGCTTGCCTACAGAGTTTTTTTTTTTGAAAGATGGAGAAGGAAAGCGTGCAAATTGCCAAATTCCATATTATACTAACGAGGGGCCGGTCTAAAAATATCAATTTCGAAACTATGATATTCGCATGAACTTTACAGAAATTTAATTAGGAAAGGATTACTTTTGCACTTGCTGGCTTGTTTGTGGTGTTTTGGAAATTCAGACATAAGATCGGTTAAAATGGGGGTGATTATGTAAAGTTCGGTTTAATTCTTGTTTTTTGAACCTCTATTTCTGTAAAGTTTTAAGCGATCGTGGTGTTCTGAAGGGTAGGACATAAAAAAATGTACGGGAACAATTCGATTCAAATTTGCAACTTCCAACCACTTGTTTTTTGGCTTTGCGAAGACGGGACGACCATTTGACGTCCGCGTGTCCACTCGATATAAACCCCTCGACCCGAACAACTACAAGAGAGGCAGGGACAGCGCGCAAGTAAAGCGACTAAGCGAGCGCACAGCGACATCGCCGCGCAGAGAGCTCGGCCAAGATGATGCTCGCGTACATGGACCACGCCGCCGCGGCCGCCGAGCCGGACGCCGCCGAGCCCACGGTGGCCGCCGACGCGGCGGAGTGCGCGGCGGCGAGGGACTTCGGCGGGCTCGTGAGCGCGCGGCCGGCGGCGGTGGTCCGGCCGGCGAGCGCGGAGGACGTGGCGAGCGCAATACGCGCGGCGGCGCTCACCGACGACCTGACGGTGGCGGCGCGAGGGAACGGGCACTCGGTGGGCGGGCAGGCCATGGCCGATGGCGGGCTCGTGCTGGACATGCGCGCGCTCTCCCGCCGCATGCAGCTCGCCCTCTCGGTGCGCGACGGCGCCGCCTTCGCCGACATCCCCGGCGGCGCGCTCTGGGAGGAGGTGCTCCACTGGGCCGTCTCCAAGCACGGCCTCGCGCCCGCCTCCTGGACGGACTACCTCCGGCTCACCGTCGGCGGCACGCTCTCCAACGCCGGCGTCAGCGGCCAGTCCTTCCGGTACGGCCCCCAGGTCTCCAACGTCGACGAGCTCGAGGTCGTCACCGGCGACGGCACGCCCCACGTCTGCTCCCCCTCCTCCCAACCCGACCTCTTCTTCGGCGTGCTCGGCGGGCTCGGCCAGTTCGGCGTCATCACCCGCGCCCGCATCCCCCTCTTCCCCGCCCCCCAAACGGTAAGCACGCAACGCCGCCGGCCGCCGCTCGCCGCCGCCGCCGCGCTCATCGGCCGTCGTCGTCCTCGTCGCAGGTGCGGTGGACGCGGGTGGTGTACGCGAGCTTCGCGGACTACGCGGCGGACGCCGAGTGGCTGGTGACGCGGCCGGCAGACGCGGCGTTCGACTACGTGGAGGGCTTCGCGTTCGTCCGCAACGACGACCCGGTCAACGGCTGGCCGTCGGTGCCCATCCCCGGCGGCGCCCGCTTCGACCCCTCGCTCCTCCCCGCCGCCGCCGGCCCGCTCCTCTACTGCCTTGAGGTCGCCCTCTACCAACACCGCCACCACCGCGCCGACGACATCGACAAGGTAAGCTCACCGTAATTCCCCCCCGCTCCCAGGGGCATTCCCGACATTGCGCGCGCGGGCTTTGCCCGCGTACTTCTCGTGCGGGGATGTCTGCCTCCTCGCGTATCTCCCGCTGGATTCTCTGACGCGCGCGCCTCCCCAAACTGCCCCCCACCAAGCGCTCCCTCCCGGCGCCGCTGCCCACGCCGGCGCCGGCGTCCGGATTGCGGCGGCTGGTCTCACCAGTCACCAGCTCCGGGGCGTGCGTACAATGCAGCTGAGCTGAGCTCACCGCCGGCCGTGACGCGATTTCCCTGGCGCGCCCGTGACGACGAGGATCCCGTGTTTTGTCGCGCGGTCTCGCTCGCTGACGCCACGCGACAGCAATGGCGTCTCCTTGCTCACACACACGAAGCATCAGCAATTTCATCATGTTGTTGTTGGTGGTGGTGCAGAGGGTGGGGGAGATGACGCAGCGGCTCAAGTACGTGCGGGGCCTGGAGTTCGCGGCGGACGTCGGGTACGTGGAGTTCCTGTCGCGCGTGAACCGGGTGGAGGAGGAGGCTCGCCGGAACGGCAGCTGGGCTGCGCCGCACCCCTGGCTCAACATCTTCGTCTCCGGCCGCGATATCGCCGCCTTCGCCCGCTCCGTCCTCTCCGGCATGCTCGCCGACGGCGTCGATGGCCCCATGCTCATCTACCCCATGCTCAAGAGCAAGTAAGCATACTTTCCCTACTTTATACCTCTGCCTCTATTACCTGACGGAGGATGGTGATGAATGATGATGCGGTAGCTCTGTTCCTACCTGTTTGCTCTGCTTCCTCTGGCGCCACGCATGTGAGTGAGTGTGAGGCTCCCCTGCTCATCGCCGACGTGGCGCCGGCAGCGTTCTTGTGACTGGGATTACGCTGTCTGATCGGACGATTTGCCCGTGCCTACTAATAATAATAAAAGACGGGGACGGGTAGGTTCCCAAATCCGCCATCCCGTCCCGCTTTGGATTTCGCCTTGTCGTCTTCGCCTCCCTCATTAGCAGCCACTGACCTCAGCGCAGCTCCGATGATTGATAGAGGAAAGAAAAAAATCGAATTTTTTTCCCATGACCGTGGTCCCGGCCCCTCCGGCGTCCATGATCATTATCCGTTTCGATCTCGCCGTGACGGATTCTGAAAGTTTGGTGTGGTGGTGCTGCAGGTGGGACCCGAACACGTCGGTGGCGCTCCCCGACGGCGAGATCTTCTACCTGGTGGCGCTGCTCCGGTTCTGCCGGCCGGGCGGACCGCCGGTGGGCGAGCTGGTGGCGCAGAACGGCGCCATCATTGACGCCTGCCGCTCCAACGGCTACGACTACAAGATCTACTTCCCGCACTACCGCACGGAGCCCGACTGGGCGCGCCACTTCGGCACCGCCAAGTGGAGCCGCTTCGCCGCCCGGAAGCGGCGCTACGACCGGCTCGGGATCCTGGCGCCGGGCCAGAAGATCTTCCCCAGGGTCCCCTCCTCCGCCGCCGCTTCCGTCATCATGTAGCGCCGGGGGCGGCAGCGGCGCGCCGGCCGGGTCGGCTCCTCCAATCATGGCGACGGCGAGGCGATGATGCTGCTGTTTGCGATAACGATGACGATTATCCTGCTGATTCTGGATGATGGCGACGACGAGGAGGATCGCGACGAGGACGACAACGACGATGATAGGGCCATTATTAGGTACAATTGGGGGGCAAAGGGGATGGATGGATGGATGTGTGAGGAGGGGGCAGAGGAAAATGAAAGTTGAAGCTTTTTTTCTTCCTCCTGGTTCCTTCGTGCTCCTCGCCGTCGAGCGGGTGGTGAGATTGGGATGCGGCGACGGCGACGGCGACGGCGACGTGCAGCATCTCGCGGCCCCTCTCCGGCGAGCCCGGCTCGTTCGTTCGTCCCCGTCGTCTCGCTGTTATTCTGTTTCCGCTGTAGTTTTCGCCGGCGTGGTCGCGGTCCCGGGCCTGCGCGCCCCGACATTGGGGGCTGAGCCAGCGACCGCGACGGACGTGCGCGCGCGGCCGTTGGTTCGGCCCCGCCCCTCCCGGCGGCGGCTTGCGGTGTACAACGTTTGCGAATCGGTGGGAAGAGTCCGGAAGCTGCGCGGCGCGGGGTCGCGCTCCGCGCCCACGAGGCTGGCGAGAATTTCCTGCGCTCGCTCGCGCGCGCTGCCGTCAAGTGCCATGGTGTCTCGGGCGATCCCTCCCCGGGAGGAGGGAACAATTGATTGGGATGTGGGGAGTGTTTGGATGGGGCCTGCGTGCGCCGCGCCGTGGCCTAGGGCGCGCCATCGCCCGCGCGGGCGAGAGATGGCACCCAAAATCGGCACCCTCGCCATTGCGTCTGCGCGCGTTGGCTGTAGCTCGGTGCGTCCGTTCCTTCGCTCGGCAGCCAACCAAACGGCCTCCAAAATTCCATGGGGCGCCGTGGAATGGAAAGACGCGTGCGGGTTGCAATCCAAACACGCCCATGGATTTTTTACCCCCTGATTTATATCGGCACTAAGAAATGATTCATGCGGATTTGTTCTCACGGTTTTGCTAATGCGTGATTGGTTGAACCTCGATACACCTCTCTCTTACTTTAGTCGCCGTGGCTGCTGCTTCTTGTGCTTCCCGCTTCCCTTGGAGCATTTTTGTTGGTTTGATAAGGAGCATTATTTTTAATCATAGGGATAAAGCCAGGTTATATGGAACACCCTTATAAAGTGCACAATGTAAAAAAAAAAAAGCACGTTTACAAGGCCCTTCTATGAGCCACCACTCGTTGCCCCTCGCCGGAACAACATTCACAGCCATAGAGCTGCTGCATGAAGCAAACCGATGTCACCGTTGGAATCAAATCCACGAGGCCGTTAATGGGTTTTAAATATAGTGAGGCACACACAAACCCTACGTGATCAAGCCGCAATTGTTGAAGTTGATCTGTAGCCCAAAGGTGCCCTCACCATTGGCCAAAAGAACAAAACTTACCGACGTTGTCCTTCTCGTTGAAACCGAAGACGAAGCCGTGAAGCCTTGTCGCCGTCTCCATCGGTTGCAACACAGCTGCAGATAGACACAATAGTGGAGCTAGGATCCTCGCCCCAACTCTTGCAGACATGCCGCCCCGCTTGCCGAAGTTGCCGATGCGCAATACACATCCTTCGATGGCTGACCGGAGAGACCACATTGACGAGGCCATCCACCAAATATCAACCATCAAGGAACCAAAATATCGTCGGAGAAACCAATGACAAAACCTTAGAAACTAGATCTAACTACTATAGCCTGTCCCTATCCTAATCCTCTGCCATACCGCCTCTATCATCTGCCCTAAGGCCCAACCTACCTCCTCCACGACGTCGACGTAGCCACTAGCACGCCATCGACACCGGGAAAGACATATGGCCCAAGCATTGGGAAGGAAAAGAAAGGGCGAGTGGGAAGGGGAAGGAATGTAGAGAAGGAGAGGGAGGGTTAGGGAAGCGGGACCAAACTTATTATTTCTGTTCCATTCCGGCCGAAACGGGCGGAACATTCCATTCCGTCATGTAAAATGGAACAGAAAAAGGTATTTTCGGTACCGGTCAACATTCCGGTCAATACCGGCCGGAACGGCCGGATTTGCCCATTTCGGCCGAATTATCCCATTCTGGTCAATGCTCCCTAGTTCAAAATATGAAGTACGATGAACTTTGAGTTATGGTTGAGTATTATGTGAATGATTTACGTATGTAAATGTAAATTTGGGTGAGCATATTCATTTTTATAATATTTATTTTATTATATTAAAAATACGAAACGGTACGCCGGAATGGGCCGGTACCGGAACGTTCCATTCCAATAGGGAAACCAGAATGGGCACCGGAATGGAATTGACAAGTTTGAGCAGGACCCCTCCCTCTCGCCTCCAGCAGGGCTGGCGGAGATGGAGAGGGAGGGGGCTAGCAGTGGCAATTGTTGGGGTCTTTGTGTTGCAGGAGCAGAGAGACGAGAAGCGCCTCGGTCCCCCCAGCTTGTGTTCTTGGTTGATTGCTTCCCTCACAGTATTGGTACCACTTCAACCACTCTTTTTGTCACAGAGTGGTAGGAAATGATCGTGGAAAGGGCATAAATGATTATGAAAATTAGGGTAGATAGGCTAACACTACATTGGGAAGAAGAAGGATGGAGGAGTAAATCAATGGAGTGGGGATAGTGGCATGCGAAGCTATCAGAGAGGAGGAGGCATGTAGGAGGTGGCACTGAGATGTTGGGGCAAGGAGGAAGGAGGTAGCAATAGATTTCAGTCACCTAGACCAGCAACAATCCACCAAGGAGGCGATCAGAAGCGTGAGCGATAGTGAGGAGATCATTATCATAACAGGAGCAGTTGGAGCAGTGTGTTTGGATGACAAGGAAGATACATTTGTGTATTAAACAACGAAGTGGATGTGCATGGCACTGTCGGTTTCAGACTTTGAACTACCTATAGATAGTAGTAATATGTATCACTACTGGTTGTTCCACCAGCCAGTTATCACCATCAGTTTATTCCACTAAATGGTATAATTGTCACCAACCAACTGAGAAATCAATTTAGGATTTCACCTTTTTTGTTGGGTCTCTCTCCCTACTTCATTTCCTTCCAATCCTCAAGCATGGAACCATTCTCCTTCACACTCCTCACTGCATCATTCATCGAAACCCGACGACGACAAGTCGAATATCCTCGACACCGCCCCTTCGCCTCGCGATTCTATAAGTGGCAGCGGTTGCATGCTCCGCATCATTTCTCCCCAAAAATTCCCTTTGCCACCTCAATCCCTAGCTTATTAATTCTTCACCGTGCTATCCGTCTCTCACCTTCATCTCCCCCGGGCGATGGGATATGCCGGTTGCGGCGCATCCATGAGCGCACGTGCCACTGAGTAGGCCACCGCAAGCCATGATGTTGCCTCTGAGGGCCCTAGACACAGTGCAGGCTCCGCCCGCTGGCTCCCTTTGTCACGAGCCCTTAATATCGAGTGCTCCCTCCTCCACAGGCCCCAATTGCGCTACCATTACTACACGAGACTTGGCCAAACCACCAACAGAGTCAACATCACATCGTAGGACAGCCATGCGAGCCATGGGTGGCGCCTTCAACATTGATTCATTGGGTGGCCCGCGGTACATCTAGCCGCTCGTCGCCGGATCCATTTGCCCACCTTTGGATCCAAGCGACATCACCTGGACCGGCTGGCAACCATCACCGACACATCATCGCATCGCCGGAGCACTAGGAGGAGAAGAAGATAGGGGTGTCGCATCATCCATGACAATGAGGGAGGCATCATGAGGCACCGTCTGAGCCTACCAAACTACATTGCCACTGCGCCCCACCAATTACGCCGAATCTGGTATGGGAAGGCCACCACAGCTGTCGTCGCTGAGAAGCAACATCGTGTATGCTCGGGTGTGCTACTTTAAAAGGTGACGTTTCGGAATGCGCCTTGCTTGGGAGCTGTCAGCACGGGCACGCCTCCACTCAACTTGACAAGTGGGCCACAAGCCCACTAGTCCATGACTCACAACTAACCGTGGGAGCATTCATGTCACAGGGTCAGCTAACAGCTAAGCCCTGGTAGTCAGTGGCCCAACGAGCGTGCACCTGCAAGATTCTTGGCACATGATCAACGGTTGGTCGTCGTTGTCTTCGTCCTATCTCTGCTACAGTGACTGAGGACCTGCCAATGGCTAGTTGGCGCTACGGCGATGATTTTGGGTGTTCTTGGGCGCACTAGGCTCAGCGTGTTGTCGAGCACCTAATGATGGATGCACGTGTCGTGGCTAGGAATATCTGGGCGTGGCCGCGCAGCTTGCGATAGCGGAGCCAATCACCGGCGAGCACTATTTCTAGGCGACGGTCTCACTCCCAGAGATCTAAGATGCGCATGAGGATCTAGTGACTACCTAGGGTGTACCCGAGGTGGTGGCGAAGGCCGAGGCGAGATGGAGGCGTTTGGCGACGGAGATGAAGGCAGCGGTCGAAATAGGGGATCCAGCTCTCGTGGTCTTTGATGGCGCTCTTGCAAAATTGAAAAAGGGGATAGTTAGAGAGGCCATACAAGTTAACAACCCATAGGAATCAAAGGGAGACTCACCAAATCGGGTGAATCACTGATGGCGGTGGATTTGGAGGAAATAGGAATGGTGATAGGGGGCACTTGACTCAACTTTTTAGACGCAATGGAAAGCTCGATGCGGTCACGAGATAGCGCGGGATGGGCTGGGGTGGTAGGATGAAGCGTGCACGCCGAGCGTCGTGATCATGGCGTGGCGAAGCTAGTTAAAGTTTGGGATTTGACAATTGCAGGATGTAGCGTGGCTGGCGTCGACATGGTAGGGCATGGGCGAGCTACATCGGTGATGACCCAATGGTGACGGACCGATGGGTAATGATGGTGGAGGACCAGCGGACGACGCGGAGCATGAGGCATCTGAGGTCTAGGGATGGCAAAAATACCCATGGGTCTGGGTCTGGGTTCAAGAATAGACCCATGGGTATGAAAGTTCGGGTCTGAGTCTAGGTACGGGTTCGGATCCAGGTCTAGGTCTGGGTCTAACTTTAGACCCATGGGTATCTAGACCCAGACCCGAACTGTAGCATTGACATGTGGGTCTAATTAAATGTGTGTGCTACTGGTTTGAATGTTGCTTGTTGCCTTATGTTTAATCCTTTTAGTTGTGGCTATCAGAGTATGTTATATTTGTGTTAGTTTATATTTGATTATTTGTGCTGTTTCCAGTTGGATGGCTAGTTAATTTTTGTGCTTATATGCTCTTCAAATGCTACTGATTGCTATGTGACATAGTTATAATGTATATTTGCTGATGATTCTGAAATGATATTTGGTGTTTTTATAAATTTTTGGGTTTCGGTAGACCTGATGGGTCTGGTCCAGATCGGGGTCTGGGTCTAACTTTGGACCCATTACTATTTTAGGTCTGGGTTTGGGTCTAATTCTTGGATCGTGGGTCTGGGTCCACGGAAGCTGGACCCGAAGGTTAGAGCGCGCATGCACTGGAGTGAGCTGGGGAGAGAGCAAAGAGAGAACTCAATCTTAGCCAAATTTGAGTTTATTTGAATTTCGAACTTGCCAGGGTGTTACAAAGAAACAGAGAGAAAGAATCGACGTCACTGCACAACGGATCAACCGAAAATTTTCCCATCGATTGGACGTGGAGCTCGCCAAAACATCCATCGTTGTTGCGCCACAGTCTTATAGGCCGCCGCTAACGACCCTGTCGATCGATGATCCCAGTCCCCGCCATGGCCGCCCATCCGTGCTCGGCCCCATGGCGGCGCCCCCGACCTTGCACAAATTAACCCTACCACTTATCACTTATCCCCGGCATCCAGAAGAATTAGGTAGGCGAAGGCGACTCCTATCGGAGCTTAATCTTTGTCGTCTACGTCGTCGGCGACGGATGGCCGGAGTCGATCGGGAGAGAATGATTCAGCAGGTGACCGATGGTTTTGTTTATAGGGGACTTGGGGGCCTTTTGCTGCAAATTGGTGCTAGTTTATGCGCGCTCGCGAGGCCTTTTTTTTTGAGGCAAAAGGTGGCCTGAGGTCGACGAGCAGTTCATATTGCCCCAAGTGGCATCTTTCTGAGAACACAATCTATTGATCCCTTCTGTGACTGTGAGTAATGCCCAAGCTAACTAGCGTATCTGTTCTTCTTTAAAAACCCTTCCTTCCTTCTGTGACTGAGTAATGCCCAAGCTAACTAGCTAGCGTATCTGTTCATCTTTAAAAACCCTTCCTTCTATTGATAATTTTAAAAAGAGGAAGACGACGAGAAGGAGGAAGAGGAGTGGATTGGAGGGCGACAACGGCGGCGGCGGCGACGACCGTGCTCCAGCGGCCCACTTGGCGCAGTTCGTACAGAGGTAACGACACAAACTCGCGTCGTGACTGATGGGTGAAAAATCAGTTTCTTTTCTTTACTCCTTGAGAGGAAAAGGGACAGACTGCAGGAGACCTTCACTGGAGACTGCAGAATTGTCTAAAATATATATGCGTATCTATCACGTTTTTTTTTTTAAAAAAAAGCGGGGCTGACAGCAGCTTGACCTGAGAAGATTAGCAAGCTCGATCATCAAGTTTTGTTTTTTTTGCTCTGGGTGCAAATTGCTGCTCTAGGCCAAAGCTAAGTCGACAGCACGAACACCAAGTGGCGAAGATAAAAACTTTGGACGATACGCGATCCATGCATGCTCTCTGAACCGTAGTAACTATCACTATCAAGCATTTAGGATGATAGGAAAATGTATATGCAAATGCCACTTTATTGCCACCTCGGGTGCCATTGCTTCTCTCTAAACGGGTTAATCACATCTGCAACCTGCAAGCCTTCAATTGCAATCATAATTCATATATCATCTAGCCATCATGTTGTTGCCGCCCACACAAATTTTTCGTCCGCCCAACCAATGCTCGTTTTCTATAGTGAGGGTCTAGGGGTATCGTGGCACTAAAAGAACGAAGACCCCGTCCCCACTTAGTCCTCTCCCTTGACCCAGTCTTCCAGGTCCCAGCGCCTAGCACAAGAGGTTTGCGAGTGTGCGATCCGAGGACCCGAGCGGAGCCAACCCTAGCCGCGGTGCCGCCCCGCCCCGCCCCGCCTCGCCTCGGCACGGCGACCGGCCTCATCTTGGTGTTGGGCACTGGCCAGTGCTGCCCCAAGCAACAACAACCAATTCTAGGTTAATTTTTCTCCAATCCCCATTTTCATATTCTCAATTTCTCATAGCGCATAGAGTAATCAAATTGTTTGAATTGTTGTTTTAGGATTCAGATTCAATTTCAAATTTATCTTTGTTTGGATTTACCAATTTGAAAGATATAAAGAGAGAAAACTGCACCAATAATCACCAAACTTGTTTCGCCTGTGCACATAAATCCGTAAGTATCAAAACAGCTTATTTAGATGCCCGAACTTGCAAAACCATTGCAACTTGGTCCAATGGGTGGTTTCACAGGATGGTTTGGTGATGTGCACTGCCACCTCACCTGTCATGTGGCATTTTTTATTTTTTTCACTTCCACATGGCTCTCCCTCTCCAATCTCTCTCTCCTCCCCTTCCAACGGCGCGTGGGGGGTGGCCGGCACGCCGCCTCCAGCTCCTCCCAGCCAGCGCGACGGCGGCGCCAGCGCCCCTTCTCTGAGTCGCGACGGTGGCAGCGTCCGCCCGCCCTCCTTCGAGCCGGTGCAACGGCAACACCACCCTCTTCCCCGAGCCCGGCGACGGCGATCTCCTCCTCCTCCTCGCGGTTGGCGGCGCCGGTCCCCCTTCTTCACCGAGCCGGCGTGGGGAGCTGCCCCTTTCCTCTCCGACACGTGCAGCGCCTTCTCCCCACGCGCGGCGAGCATGGGGGCCACTCCTTTTCCTCAATCTACGGCGAAGCGCGGCTCGTCTTCCCTTCAAGCCTGGCGGCGCGGCTCCTCTGACTCAAGATCGGCGGTGGCGCCTACCTCTCACCGGTCCAGCCAGGCGCGGCGACCTCCCCTCCTCGGCCCGGCTCGGAGCGATGGCGCGGATCTCCCACCACGAGCTCCTTTCTTTGCGGCGTGGATGGCAGCTCCGACGTGCTTCCCACGCGGCGCCCCATCTCCACCGACGGCTGTGTCGTCTCGATCCTTCCCTACCGAGAGTGAATGAGAGGAGAGAGAGAGGGGGGAGGAAGAAGAGAGAGGAGAGGTGATGTGGCAAAATCCAGCCACGTGGCAGGTGATGTGGTATTCCACATCACCAAACCACCATGTGAAACCACCGATTGGACCAAGTTGCAATGGTTTCGTAAGTTCGGGCGCCTAAATAAGCGGTTTCGATACTTACAAATTTATGTACACAGCCGGAACAACTTTGGGGACTATTGGTGCAATTTTCTCATATAAAGAGGAATCAAGACATTCTCTGTTTTTTTTTTTTTTGCAAAGAAGCCAACGATAGAAGTGTAAAAGCAAAGGGAAGGGCTTATCCAAGAAAGTGATAATCATATGATGGCACGTTTGAATTTTTGCATGCCATTCTATGATTGAAATCCTGACTCCGCCACTGCAACGCATGAACACAGTCGAAGCACTCACCTCATCACACCCACAGCCACCCTGAACAGTACTAAGAACACATGTCGGCAGCAGATCAGGTTGCCATTCCAGCTGAAACTCTGCGTGCCAAATGGCAAAAGATCATCAAAAATCATCAGCTGGTTTTCTTTCAGCCCTGTTCCATCCAGTGCGCCCCCATCGCCGCTCTCCCGCCGCCAGATGGCAGGCGCGCGCCAGGCGACTGGCCCGGCGCACACGCGTCGACCGGCCATTCACCGGCGACGGGCAGCGGGGGGCAAAGCTGGATGATGTGATGAGTACATGAGCGAGTGAGCTGAGCTGAGCTGAGTGATAGTGGCAGTGCAACGACCTCGTAATAATGGCGCGAAAGCCTACGCGGTAGCTGCGGAGTGAGCAGTGGCGGGCACTAGCCAATGCGGCGATCGATCCATCGTCCTCGCCGAGAAGTGCTCGAGTCGAGGGAGGAAAGCTAGCGTCGATGCATCAGAGCCAACCAGCTGCCCGCAATCACCCAGCGAAGATCTTTTTCTTGCTTTCGCTGTCAGGTTGTGGACCTGGACCTCCTAATTAAGTAGCCAGGGGTTTAGGTTTTCGCTTCGCCATGGAAAACCGCGAAATAAGTGTTGTCAGTTTTTGCCAAGTGTCATTCGAAAATATGGAAAAGAATAAATAAATTTGAAATGGGAAATTTGCATTGAGCCGTGAATTCTATAGGGTTTGGGGAGGGTTTTTTTTTTCGATCGTTGGGTATTTTATTTGATGTTTTGCATGGAGTTCGACGGAACGTTGATCCATAAGGTGTTTTGCACGAAAAATGTCGAAGTAGAAATGAAACATTAAAAACAGGGTGGCAAATGCTCCAAATATATTAATATTTTTGTAATGTTGTAATTATTTTTGACAGTTGACTTAAATCGAACGTCCGATAAAAGTCATCTCATGACACATAGCGTCATGCTGATGTCAGCATGAAACCTTAAAAAAATAACAGCGAAAGCTTGAGAAATACACCGATGAACTTTGACAAATGCTATACATATGAAACATTGTGAATCTGATGAGCTTTAGAAAATAATTGTGAAACTTAAGATTTGGAGAAATTTGAAGAAAGACAAATGAAACTTTGGTAAGTGCTCATGAACCATGAGAGTGCAGTGAAATTTGGTTAGATATTAATTAAACGTGAGAAAAGTATCAATGAAATTTGCACAATGTACTAACAAAACTTAATGTAAAAAAACCAATGTTCGCTAATGAAACTTGATGATTGAAGCATTTTTCATTGAATCATACCTTCCAATGCAAATAAAAAGTTCATAAGAACAAACACAATGTTCAACAGACCAAAAAAAAATCAAGTTTCGCTCGTACATTGATGAGATTCCATGCAAAAAATGGAAGATGAACCTCTCGATGCAAATTAGAAAGGTTCACCAGGACAAACACAAAGTTCATACGAAAAAGTCAAGTATGACATGTATATTTCTAAAGTTCTATGCGAAAATTGGAGATTCACCTCCTAGCACTCTTCTTCTCTAGATCCGGTGAGTCCCACGCCGTCCTTGCTAGATTCGGCTGCCAAAAGCTCGCTAAGCTCTTTTGATAGGGGTAGAGAGAGAGAGAAACAGATGAAAATAGAGAGAGAAAACGAGATTGTGAAAGAGATTGCAAGGAAGAGAGGAGGAGGTGAGCGCTGTGTCAGTGAGCGGTGGCCAAATAAGGTCATTATGGAATCTAAAAGCTTTATTGTTGTTGTTGTTGTTTAAATGGATAATACATACACTGAGCATGTTGCAAATCACCTCTTTCACATGAGGATGGCTATCATGTTCAGCAAAATAATTGATAGGTTTCATAAAATAGTTTATTTTTAATGGTCAACTAAATTAACAAATCTTACTACTCCCTCACCAGGGAAGAATTTAGGCCAAGAAAGGTGAAAATTTAGATAGGGAAAAGAGCATGGAGTACAAAGGGTGGAGTTGGAGCTGCGTCTCCGTTGCCAGCCGACCACAAGGTGGAAGGGAACCTTGGCGGCACCAGATCTAAGCACTGTGCACTATCATATGGGATCTGGGAGAAGTGTATATAGGATCATCAAAATTCTCACTGTAGCATCACCAAAATTCCCAGCAACAACCAAACACTGAGCGAGCTATGAGTCAAGCGTGTGAAGACAAGAGAGCTCGGATCCGTTCGATTCATGCTTTATGGTGCCGATTGGTGATCATGAGTCGAGCCAAGCCAAACCTAATGTCCAAACTAAACCGACCTACCATTTACCACCATCATTCACCACTGGACATTTTTAAAAATAAAAATTATGACATGGAGACCGAAATTTTGCTTCAATTAATGAGCTAAAATTATACTTGTAATCCCACGGCCCTAACCGATTCTACTGCCACGTGGCTCTAGGGCGAGGATTCGATCCTCTCATCTCTTACAAAGAAACATAAAAAGCAGCTAGCAAGAACCATACATAAGTTGGACGCTTGTGAATGTTAGGTTACCATTACATCGTATTCACTGGTACTTTAAAAGGTTTCCAGTCCCCTTGGCAGCTAGCATAAAAGATCTTGCAGGAATGTTTACGTGGCGTGTGAACCAAGTGGCTCGTGGGAATATTAGGACCATATCATGCAAGCACACACTTTCACTAGTAGCAGTTCTGCCTCGCTACATCAATCAATTAACAGCAGCTCGATAAGCATGGAAGCAGAGCACCGGCCCCCTACACAGGTCATGGACCTGATCTCAGAGATGGAGCTCACTAGCTCAGTCACTCTCACTCAGGGACAGGGAGCAAAAAAGTAAGTGAGATCATGCACTGCCCATTCTATCATGCTTCCCTAGCTCCCCTGTGCACTCAGCTGCCTCAAACATTCGCTGCATTTGACTGGTACTACTGGTCTACCACATCCATTTATCCTGCTGCTTCCACTGCAGTACAGTAGTGCTGCATGCTGCCCATTTTTAAATCTCTAAAATACATGCTGTTTAACATAAATGGAAAAATGCTAAATCAAGCTCTCACCGTACTTAGCTTTTCACTTGCTTGGTTTGCTACTAGCTAGCTTTCTAGCAATGACAACGCAATCATGCGAGCCATGTATGACATTGACGCGCATGAGTTGATCTGGGACTTGTGACAAGACGTAAAGCTTAGCATCAGTACTCATCTGGTAATCTGGCACCAGCTCCTACACCCATGGGGCCGGCTTGCCTTTGTGCAGTTGACCTGTGTGTTCCTGGGCATCGCATTGGAGTAGGAGAACCTCGTGGTGCTTTTCCATGAGCTCATAAAAGAGACTTGGAAGTTGGAACTGGAAGCACAGGTCGTTGCTCATGCTCATGGCTTTGGCTGTGGCGGCAGCCAGAGATAGAACGATGGATCGATAGTCTTACTAGCAGGGTTAGCGTGCCCGCGGCGCGGCACTGCATGCTCTCTTATACATGAGAAAATAAAGATGTATCACAAAACAAACGAATAAGAAAGCAATATGATATTTGCTGTTCTAATTTTTTTTCAAATTAGTTGTTAATGTATGAATTTTTTTAGGTAATTATGCTGACAGTGCGGTTTTTTTTGGAAGGTTTTTTCCAGAATTTTTAAAGTGGTCACAAAAGCTAGAATAAAAGAAAAGAATGGATTATTTGCATATACAATTATTTGTAAATCCTAAATGTTTTAAAAGTAGTTAGTTTTTTTGGACATCTTTATGAATGAATGCTTTTAAACTATAGTTATATATTTCGAAGGCTTTTTTATTTGTATTATGTAATAATACATATCATAAAATTTAACATTTGCAATGTTAAAATCTATTTATGAATCCGTACCATAAAATTTTGATTTGTTTTGGGTTTTTTTTTGCTTACTACTGTAAAATTGCAATTGAAGAAACAAACAGGTTTTTTATTTTAATGCTTAAATATTTTTATGACCCTCACCATAAAATCATGGTTGCAGTTTGTAAGGTTTGGTATTGGATATATTTTTTAGTTGGCGACAAAACATTAAAATGAAATAAAGAATGAATGATCCTGTTTTGAAAGAAATTTTTAGTTGGCCACAGAAAGATAGGACGAGAAGGGGAAAAAAACTATTTTGTTAATTCGTTTGTGAACTAAATCTACAATTCTTACGAAAGCTTAACTCTTTACTCTTTTTATGGAATACTATGATTTTATGGTTTTTTTAGTTTTTCCACTTTTGGTCTCATCGTAAAAACCAGAAAAGGAACGGAAAGAAATAATTTGAGTCAGTGAAAAGCTGGGGAAACATGGCTCTCAGTGAATAGTGAAAAGCTGGGGAAAAAAGGGGTGTCGGAGACGGGAATCGAACCCGCGATCTCCACTCCCTAAAATATGCAAAAGACCAACCGTCCTATGAATGCTTTCTGTTGTGTGTGAGCTGGAGAGGAGGAATAAAGGCTGTGTTTCTTTGGGCGGTAAGATTATAATCTGAAAAGGTTGTAGTGTTTTTATAGAAGATTTAAAGAGCCAAACAAATTATGAAAAATATTTTTGAGATCTTTGAGACAAATTGTGCAAAGTTTTGAAAAAATAACTATAAAATATTTCAAAATATAACCGGTGCAAAAATGATAAATTTTAAGCTGCAGCTTATAATCATTATAAGCTGAAAGAAACAGAGCCAAAATAGAAGAAGGCAGTGCGCAGCGTAATGAGCGGGAGATGGATAAATCGCTGGAAAAGGCCGCGCACGGGGATTCGAACGCGGGTCTCCTGACCGAGCGCTGCCTCGGCTAGCCAACTGGGCAATTCGCCCGCCGTGTTGAGGATCCGAGAAAAGAAATCGTTTTATATATAAATCATGTATGGACGGCCGGATTTGATTTCGTAAGACGATCGAACGGCTCGGTAAAAAAGGGTGATGTGGCCTAGCCTGGAGGCGCGGTGGAAGTGCTTTGATATATAGAATGATTCCTGTTTGTGCTTGATTTTTTTGGTTTGAAGGTGTGTGTTCCCACTAGAGAACGTACAAATCTTGTGTAAAAGGGATTCAACCCCCTCTTTCTCATCCGGATCCCCTTTTTATACTGCCTGAGATGGCAGAGAGAGAGAGAGAGAGAGAGAGAGAGAGAGTACATTAATTGTGGCGTATCACTATGTATCCCATTTTCCTTTGCTGCTGATGATGGTTGCTTTCACCTGCTCCCACCAATTAGGCAATCACTTAGTGTGGACAGGATGGAAGAGCTGCCTGACACTGGCGCCGATCAGACCTATGGCAGCGCAGTGGCGGAATGACCACTACGGTGGGTTAGAGCCACAGTGACCGCAATCATCATCTTCTGCCTCCCATGCCGAATTGCCGCATTAAATGCCTCCGATACGCTGAGTAGAGACGAGCCTTCTATGATAAGCTCTCTCCTCCCCTCAGGCACACCTACCAAGTGGGGCCCGAAGCCCACCCATTGGTAGGACGCCACCCGCCAGGGTTGCCAGATCGACATCGAGCCGCCGCGTGACGTGCTCGCCCGTGGCGCCTGGGGCCTTGCTCGCTCGCTGTGCGCCAAGCCGTCGCTGATTAAGTAAAGGCAGCAAACCCCGACGCACGTTGCACTGACAAGTCCAAATATCACTACCAGTTTGTGCCATTGTTGGTGATTGATAAGTGGCCCCATCCCGAGATAGGCCTTGGGCCGAATCCGTACCGGCCCACCACACGTACAAAAGGTCCAGAAGGCCACCCTTGGCCGTACCGAAGGAAAAGCTTAGCCCGCCAGGGTCTTCCTCGGGCTTGACCAGGTCAACCGCGCCTCCCTGGGTCCCAACCAGGGACATGGCGCACCTCCCGGGCTAGCTCTAGCCCGGGAGAGGGTTTCGCGGGTAGCCCGCCTATCGTGGGCACGTGACGACAACTGTCATGTCCCACCACCTTCTGCCCCGGCCTTGACTGGGAGGAACTGTGCCTCCCAGGGAACCCACAGCCCGGAGAGAAGCACGCGGGCAGCTCGGTTTATCGTTTGCCTCCTTGGGCAGGCGACGACGGTTGTTACGCTACGCGACACCCCCAACGGGCGGCGCGAGGCTGGTTCGATCCAGTCAATGCTATTTTGGGATAAAGGAAAATTGCTTTCTGCCTAAAGCATGATTCCTCCCCGTATCGGCATATCGAGACAAACGCGTGTCCAATACTAACCTGACCAGCTTCTCCCTGCAGGCTCCGAACCAGACAGAGCCCCGGAACGAGACAAGAGCACCGCCACTAAAGCAGAGAAGAGCGCAGGGCCCGCCGCATCAGCTCCAGGCGACCCGGGCGACACGCCGGGCCTATAAAAGGAAGGGCCTCGTATCTGTTCGAGGCCAGGCAGTTTCAGGTGATTCAAGCCACTTAGGCGCTCACGCATCCGAAGCTTCCTCAGCATTAGCCATAGTCCTTAGTTACCATCTTTGTAAGCTCGGGATCGGTGCCTTCAAGCCCGGTCTCGGCACCTCTGTACTATTCTCCATCATATAGTCAACAAGGCTGGAGTAGGGCTATTACCCGGCAGTAGGGGCTCGAATCAAGGTAAATCGCTTGTGTCTTCATGGTTTGTGTTCTTTCCTTATTTCTTCTTCCCCTTTTCTTCCTGACCGTGCAAAGGACTTGTACCCGGATTGCCAAGTGGCAACAGGCGCTGTCCGGGAAGACCGCGCGGCCTAAGCCCCCGAGAGCTTGGCCGCCGCCCTGGGCTACTAAGAAGGGTGGTCGTTGGGCCTTACACCAACTACAAATTCGTCTGCCGGTCCGTAGACCCGCTACTCTTCAGGAGTGCGTTTCCCAGACACCAACAGCTGGCGCCCACCGTGGGGCTCATGAGTTCCCCTCAGCAGTCTGCTCCCTTGGACATGCCTGAGATTCCGAACGGCGACGAGGTCCTTGACCTCGAGTTCGATGAGTGTGACGATCTGGACGACTTGGTCCCATCGTATGAGGGCTGGAGAGAGGAGTACCTCTCCGAAGCCAAGGCTGACGAGATGGAGGTTGACATCTCTCTCGCCCCAGGGGTAGATTTTTGCCCCGAGGAGTCGCTCCCTGAGCTTGACCCCTCTGTCACCCACGTCAGCGAGACTCTCATGGAGTTCGAGCTGCTTGGTGACTCCGCTGCTTCCGCTGGTGACACCGGGACGTTTCCCCCGGCCTCGCGCGCGTCTCGCTACGTCTTCACAGCCGCGACCGACGATGGCGTAGAGAATGAGGAGGCCCAGGAGCAGCTGCGCCGCCGCACTGCAGCCTGGGACTTCTTCAACGATGCCGTCCGTCGCGTCCTGGACGGAATCTGGCAAGAGGACAGTCACCAGCGTACCACATCGGGCCGCCGGCCGGTCGATTCCCTAGTCGAGACCAGACGCAACCCGCTCCTGCGCAGCCAGCAAAAGGCACGCACCATCGCCACGGTCATCTGCGACCTGGAGAGGGACCCCGTGGCTTCACCATGGCAAACCTGGGCCCAGCGATCGCTGAAGGCCTCGGTGCCATCACCTGTGGTATTGCCATGCATGAGGAGCAAAACGGCGGCGGTCGCCCGAACATCTAGCGCGGGAACCAGTCTGGCCACAGCGGCACTCAAAACCGCTCCAGCAATGACGGTAGTCAGAACCGCTCCCGCCGCAACCGCAGCCGTTCGCGCCAGACCCAGACGGCCTCCTCCGCCGGAGGTTCGAGGTTCGTCACGTGCCCCTAGCGGAGTGTTTTCCCGCCTGGGCCCTCTTCGGGACGCCTCTACCCCGAGGCCGCACTGGGATGCCCCGCCTTCTCCCGCGCTCTCCGTGAAGCGCCTTGGCCGCCGAGGTTCAAGCCCGGGCCAATCGAGAAGTTCGACGGGAGCAAGAATCCCGAGGAGTTCCTGTCCATCTACACCACCGCCATCCGGGCTATGGGGGGAGACGAGGCCGTCTTGGTCAACTATTTCCCTACTGTGCTCGAGGGCATGGCCCGAACCTGGCTGTTCAACCAACGGCCTGGTTCCATCCGCAGCTGGGCCCAGCTGCAGGATGCCCTCTGCACGAGCTTCCAGGGGTGCTACGCCCGCTCTGGGCGACCGCAGGACCTCAAGCTTGTGGTGCAACGTGACGATGAGAGTCTCCAGGATTTTGTTTGCCGGTTCGTGAGAGCCCGCAACACGATCCCCTGCATCTCAGATGAGGCCATCATCGAGGCCTTCAAGGACGGCGTGAGGGACCGGCGCTACACGGAGGACCTCGAGCTCGCTCCACCCGGTCAATACCGCGAGTGAGCTCTTCCGCACCGCGGCCCTCTACGTCAACGCCTCCGAGACGGTTGAGTGCAAAAGGGGCCGCGCGAAGAAAAAGGCCAAGGTTGGCGACGGTCCGGGCAAGGCCGAGGCGGACAAGAAGAAGAAGAAGCGGCCGGAGCAGCCCGCCAAGTTCATCGTGGCGGTTAAGCCCGATCAGCCCGAGTGCCCGCCGCCACAGCGTCCCCTGCCAGTACGCCCGCCCCCACAGCGTCCACCGCAGCAGCGCCCGCCGCAGCAGCGACTGCAGCGACCTCCTCAGGCCGGAGGCAGGCCGCGCGGCAGCCAGAGGCCTCCTCAGCGCCGGCCTCCCCGTCCGCAGCAGCAAAAGAACAGGGGTGAGGACCCGTTCCATGACCCCAGTCTTTTTTGCCGCCTCCATTAGCGCCCCGGCCACGACCTGCGCAACTGTCTCACGTGGGCACGCCAGATGGAGGACTTCTACGCCGGCCGCAGTCCCATGCCCGAGCTACCCGAGGGCACTGCCGCAGCACCTCCTCTGCAGGCGGCCAGGATCAGAGCTTCCCTGAGGCCCGCGTCCACGTTGCTGTCATCTTTGGCGGCACGTCAACCTAAGCTAAAGGCCGCGTCTCGCGAGGTTCTCCACATCTCCAGCAGCAAACCCGTGGCCGAGTCCCTACCTTGGTCCAGCCAGGTGATCACCTTTTCGGTGACAGACTGCCCGGCCGGACTCTCCAAGCCGCAGCGCCTCCCGCTGGTACTCCGCCCCACAATCAGCAACACCCGAGTCGACCGCGTCCCCGTGGACAGCGGGAGCTCGCTGGATATCATTATGGCGCGCGTTCTGGGCCTCATGCAAGTCCCGCGCTCAAAGATCAAGGGTATTACCGTTCCCTTCCACGGGATCGTCCCGGCAT
>SPJY01029059.1:741666-788954 GCA_005191435.1 Raddia distichophylla | reverse complement strand
GCTGCCCATCACGTTCAGCTCCTCTGCCAACTTCCGGACAGAGTACATCACATTCGAGGTGGTGGAATCCGAGCTCCCCTACAACATCATCTTGGGTCGTCCCGCACTCTCCAAGTTCATGGCGGTCTCCCACCAAGCCTACCGTTGCCTGAAGATGCCAGCGCCAAAGGAAATCATCACCATTCGGGGGAACCACGGGACCGCGCTGGCCATGGTAGGACAGCTCCCTACCCGTGGTCCCAGCGGCAATGAGCGCTCCACAGCGCGTCCGAAGGTGGCACTGCAACTGCAGGGGTCCACCAAAACCATCGTCCTCACGGAGACAGACCCCTCTAAGGTGGTCCACGTGGGGACAACCCTCGAGCCAAAATAGGAACTCGAGCTCATTACCTTCCTGTTGGCTAACAAGGACGCGTTTGCATGGGAACCGTCCGATATGCCTGGTGTCCCAAGGGAGGTGATCGAGTACAGGCTAGCTGTCCCGCCTAACAAAAAACTGGTAAGGCAGTGTCAGAGGCGTGTTCCGGACTGGAAGGCCAAGATCATCCAAGACCAGCTTGGCAAGCTGCTTCGAGCGGGCTTCATCTGCCAAGTACAGCACTCCGATTGGCTTGCGAACCCAGTCGTCGTCTAGAAGAAAGGCGGCAAATGACGCATGTGTGTTGACTATCGCGACCTTAATTCCGCCTGCCCCAAGGATAACTTTTCCCTTCCACGCATAGATCAGCTAGTTGACGTTATGGCAGATTCAGCTTTGATGAGTTTCCTGGATGTTTATTCCGGTTACTATCAGATCGCGTTGTGTAAAGAGGACGAAGAGAAAACCGCCTTTGTAACGCCTTTCGGTACATTTTGCTATACGACCATGTCTTTCGGTCTTAGAAATGCTGGCGCCACGTTCCAGCGTCTCATGCAAAAAACTCTCCCTGATCAAATAGGGCGCAATGTAGAAGTCTACGTGGACGATATCGTAGTCAAGAGCAAGGACGCCCGCGACCACGTGTCCGACCTACGGGAAACCTTTGACAGCCTGAGACAGCACCGGGTTAAGTTAAACCCCGAGAAATGCGTCTTTGGCGTCAAGTCCGGCATGCTCCTAGGCTACATGATCGGCAGGGCGAGCATCAGTGCAAACCCCGAGAAGATCGAGACCATCGAAAAGATGATGTCGCCGACCTGCGTGAAGGACATCCAGTCTCTCACAGGCAAAATGGCTGCCTTAAGCCGTTTCATCTCCCGCCTCGGAGATCGAAGTGCGCCCTTCTGCAAGTTGCTCCGAAAGCACGATAGTTTCGAGTGGACTGAGGAGGCTGAGGCCGCGTTCATGCAGCTTAAGCAATACCTTGCCTCACCACCTGTCCTCACCACTCCCAAGCTCGGCGAAGTCCTCCTATTGTACCTCTCAGTGACACCAAACGTCGCAAGCGCGGTGCTGGCAGTGGAACGAGAAGGGAAGCAGCAGCCCGTCTACTACGTGAGCGAGGTGCTCACCAGGCCAAAGGAGCGCTATCCCGACCTTCAGAAGCTGTGCTATGCCTTGCTGATGGCATCGCGCAAATTGCGTTACTATTTTCATGCCCACCAGATCATTGTCCCGACTACTTACCCGATCAAGGACATTCTCCGAAATCCGGAGGCCACTGGCCGGGTCACGAAGTGGGGAGTCGAGCTGGGTGAGTTTGACATCCAGTTTGTATCCCGAACCGCGATCAAGACCCAGGCCCTGGCTGATTTCGTTGCAGAGTTGACCAGGCCGGATGAGCAAGATACAACCTCACCAGGTCAATATAGGGAGGAAGGTCGGTGGATTCTGTTTTTTGACGGTTCACACCAGTCTGGGCGATCAGGATGCGGTCTCGTACAAATATACTTTGAGACTACCAACAATGCCGCAGAGTATAAAGCCCTAATTGCGGGCCTAAGAGCATGCGCTGCGCTCGATATTAAACGGCTTGTTGCGAAGGGGATTCGCAGCTCGTCGTCCGCTAGGTCAGGGAGGAGTCTCAAGCAACTGACGGCTCGATGGCGCGGTACCTGGCGAAAGTGAGGAAACTGGAGAAGCGTTTCACGAGTTTCGAAATTAGCTACATTCCCAGGGAAGAGAACGGCGAAACCGATAAGCTCGCCAAGCTCGGATCCTCACAAGAACCGACCCCGCCGAGGGTGCTAGTGCAGCACCTTTTAAAGCCCTCCATCCTCTCCGGAGAGAAGGCCACGGGGACGTCTGCTACCCCCCAAACCGAGACATCCGGTACTGTCTCATTCCTCGAGCAAAGCATCCGGTACTGTCTCATTCATCGAGCAAAGCACCTCCTGGATGACGCCATTCATCCAGTTCTTGGAGCAGGAGACATTGCCCGAGGACGCTGCTGAGCGTTCCCAGCTCAAAAGACGAGCCCGAGCTTACCGTCTGCACGGGGGCTTGCTGTACCGAAGGGGTGCTAATGGCGTGCTTTGTAAGTGCGTTACCCAAAAAGGAGGTAGTACCTTCTAGCCGACATTCACGAGGGCATCTGCGGCGCACACGCCTCACACAGAACACTCGTCGGCAAAGCATTCCGCATGGGCTACTACTGGCCTACTGCGATGAGCGACGCAGAAGCTTTGGTTAAATGCTGCGAAGCTTGCCAGTATCATGCGCGGATGACGCACCAGCCAGCGTATGAGCTGCAAACGATCCCACTAACGTGGCCGTTCGCGGTTTGGGGCATGGACCTCCAAGGACCGTTCCCCAAAGGGCTGGGTGACAAAACGTACTTGTTCGTAGCCATCGACACCTTCACCAAGTGGATCGAGGCCGAGCCAGTCTCCAACATCACTGCAATTACCGCGGTACGTTTCTTCCGAAGCATCGTTGCAAGATTTAGTGTGCCCAGCAGAATCATCGCCGATAATGGCATCCAATTCACGAGTCGTTTTGTATTAATTATAGAATTTTCATAATACATTTTTTGTTTACTACCAGGCATTATAGATTCAAAATTCATTTTTAACGGTGTGGCACAAATTGAAATTTGCAAGATCATAGCGCATCTAGATCAGTTATAGATGTGCATCATCTTAATTCATTGGTAAATTGGAGAAGCAAGTATGAAGAACTACAAAGAGATCACAACTTAAAGACGAATTACATCCAGATCATAGCGCATCTAGATTAGTTATGCATGTGCGTCAATCCTAGCTCCATCCCACCACGATTGTAAGGCTGTTGCTCGCAGCCCTAATTACAAAGAAACATCCGAGGTTTATGGGCCAACTCCATTCAAAAGACCAGCACGATGGGTGGGTATTCCCATGCCATTATAAATTATGCTTGCCACCTCCTACAACATACGTGGTACTATTTCGAACAATCTCTCCTTAACACATTGGTGCGTCTTTAAAGGCCTTGACCCCTTCGCTGTACTTTAGGTGATCTCTTGATTCCACGGTCCATCGGGGAGGTCACAACCCATTGTCCATTCTCTTCACCGTACCTTGACAGTCTCTTAGACCATTCACAACCCATTGTTTTATTGCTATCCAAGAATTACCAAACCGATATGGGTTTTAGTACCACTTGTTAGCACCATGGATCCATTATGATAGGATGTGAAAGACCCGAGGGGACATGTGATGTTCCTTTGTAGCTTGACATGTGAATGCAGCGACGCAAAGATCTCATTACATGAAAAAAATATCTTTTTCAACAGCAGAAGTCATTGACCTTAGGGACAAAACCGTAGACCTTAATTATGGGGCCTTTCCTTGGCCGTCAAAAAGGTTGATTTTCCAGTAGTGCGTTGCGGCCGAGACAACGGTGTTGCATGTGGTCTGTCACGCTAACATCTATAGATGCTAAGAGCATGTACAACAGTCCACCTCAACAGTTTCCAAGACATCTTTAAGGTCTGCCATGTAGGATATGTGATGATGTAGGAGGAGAGAGAGCATGCATAGATATTTGAGCCGTCTCCAAAGCAAGAGTCGACTCTACACGAGAATTAAAAAACTTTGTGTGTGAGCAAATTACCTATAAAAACGTGCAGCCATCTCTACCAGGGGTGGATCTAGCACCGGGTTGAGGGGCTATAGTCCCTATATTGTTTATAACAGTGCGGCCCCATCTTAGACCCACCTATAATTTTTAGTGTAAAACAGAAGGGAAGAAGGGGCTAAACTTTAGACTTGGGTCTTGAGCTAAACTTCACCCCTCCTATTATTTTTGGCTACGTCCACCCCTGATCTCTACCATTGTATATACTATCTCTAATGTTGTCTCTAGATGACATGGTAATAGTTAAAAGACAATTGCTATCTCAACCATTATACATTCTCTAAGAGAACTAAGAGCATCCTCTGCAGCATCTGCAAATTACTGTTGCTACAGTAATTTGCAGGTGCTGCATGCCCCGCTAACTGCATTGCATGCTCACAGTCTGATTTGAATTTCCCGCCTAGAGGAGTCTAATGCAGGCCATTGATACGGGCGCTGCAGTCAGAGACGGAGTCAGGGGGGACCAGTGGGGGCCATGGCTCCCCCCATGCCAGGAAAAAAATTTTGACCCCCGCTACTCAATCACCGATCTATTGTGGCAAAAAGGGATTATATCTAAATGAAAATGATGTACTACATATGCACAGATGATCTCATGTTATTCTTATGTTCCCAAGGCAATAGAATAAAATAGAAAAAGAAGAAGTAAAGGGACACAAGCAGGCAAGCAGCCATGAGCTCACTTTTCACACGTCTTCTTGGTGACTATTGAGTTTCTTCAGCTCCTCCTTGTCCCTACTTTATTCTTCTTTGTTCTTCTCCAATGTCCATGGCTAGAAGATGGCTGATGGCCTAATATCATTTTCCTACTACAGCTCGGCAAGAAAGCAAGTAAGCAAAGTCAATTTTTTCTATTTTGTTGCCGAGCTGATCTTGCTTCTTGCCTTCTTGGTTAATTGGGTTCTCATTTTCTTAATCTTGTACTAATTTTCTCTTACTTTACCTCTTTCTTGCAATTTTTTAGGCTCTACCTCTCATGCAGCCTTTGCCTTTTAGTGTTGGATCGGATCTGATCATCTTCAACTGCAAAAATCCCAAGGTACTTGTTAGTTTTTTTGGCTACCTACTACGTGCAGTGGCTACTCAATAGATTTTCAATAAATATTTAATGTTATTTTTCTTTGTTATTTTTCTAGGGGTGACCAACCTGTAATCATGGCTAATAGGAAAACAATATGTTCTTACTTCAAAATACAAGAGCAGACTGTTGATGCAACACGGGGGCCAAATCCTAGGTTAATTTCTACTTCTGATCCACAAGGTGCAGCACAATTGGTTGAGCCATTTTCTGGTTCTATTCCTCAATTGGCCCCTTCAGCACAATTAGCTAAACGGCGGAGAGTTAGTTTTGATATTCGCGATTTCATACAAGGTGATCCTGCATTACGGCAACAAATTTGGGATTGTCCAATTGATCGACAAGATGAAATTCGGAAGGCATACATGAAACTTGGTCCACACCAACCCAAAAAGGATATATATCCTCCTTCAGGTCCAGAGAGTCACCAAAGGCGATTTCAGTTTCATTGGTTTCAAACATTTTCATGGCTGGAATATTCACCATCAAAAGATGCTGCATTTTGTTTTCCTTGCTTTCTTTTCACAAAGAAACCAAAAGGAAAATGTGGGTCTATTACATTTACAGTGAAGGGGTTTCGTAGTTGGAGAAAGGTTAACAATGGAAAGGATTGCGCCTTTTTATCCCATATTGGAAAAGACTCTAACTCTGCTCATAATTTTTCAATGCAATGCTATGACAATTTGAAGAATAGTTTATGCCATATTGACAAAGTAATGAAGAAGGTATCAGATGAGGAGATCACAAAAAATAGACTTCGGCTGAAGACATCAATTGATACGGCAAAATGGTTGGCACTCCAAGCTTGCTCTTTCCGGGGAAATTTTGAGGGTCCTAACTCAAAAAATCAAGGGAATTTTCTTGAGATGGTGAAACTCTTGGCTTCATACAATGAGTGTCAATGCAGTGGTGCTTGATAATGCTCCGGGTAATGCTAAGTACACATCACCGGATATTCAAAAAGAAATCTTGCATGTCATTGCTACCAATACTCAAATTTCTATCCGGAAAGAAATTGGGGATGCAAAATTTTGCTTGATTGTTGATGAAGCACGAGATGAATCTAAAAGAGAACAGATGGCACTTGTTGTTCGCTTTGTTGATTGTGATGGCTTTATTCGTGAGCGATTCCTGGATCTTGTACATGTTCATGATACTACTGCTGCAACTCTCAAGAATGAACTTTGTTCTGTTTTATCTAACCATAGCCTAGATGTTCAGAACATTCGTGGGCAAGGCTACGATGGTGCTAGTAATATGCGGGGAGAATGGAGTGGCCTTCAAAGAAAGTTTATGGAAAAATGCCCATGTGCATACTATGTTCATTGTTTTGCTCATCAGTTGCAACTAGCCCTTGTTGCTGCATCAAAGGAAGTGACCGAGGTTCATAATTTCTTTGAACATCTCTCTATTATTGTTAATACTGTTGCATCTTCTTGTAAGAGAAATGATGAACTAAGAGCTTATCAAGTAGCTGAAATTCAGAATTTGGTTGAACTTAATGAGATCGAAACAGGGAGTGGAGCTAACCAAATAGGAGCTTTACAACGACCGGGTGAAACTAGATGGAGTTCCCATTTCAGTTCAGTTTGTAGTCTTATGAAACTTTATATGTCTGTCTTTTTAGTTCTCAAAGACATTGCTTCAAGTAAAGGAGCAGGTACTTCTGCTTCAGGACGAGCAAAGGCTGCTGGTGCTGTTAAGATAATGATGTCATTTGATTTTGTGTTTATTTTGCATGTTATGAAAGAGCTCATGGGTATTACTGATTTGCTTTGCAAAAAGTTGCAGCAAAAGTCACAAGATATTGTGAATGCTATGCATGATGTTGCTACTACAAAAGAACTAATTCAAAGGTTAAGAGACGATGGTTGGACTAATCTCTTAAGTGATGTGGTGTCATTTTGCAAAAAGCATGACATTATTGTTCCTGACATGAATGGTTTCTATGTTGATTTCATTCGATCACGTAGAGAGGATGAGACATCAGTTAAACATCATTATCAATATGATGTATTCATAGTTGCCGTTGATCAACAGTTACAAGAGTTGAATAGTAGATTTAGTGAACAGACAACGGAACTCTTGATTTTGTGCAGCTCTCTAGATCCAAGGAATTCATATCGGTCACTCAAAATCAATGATGTATGTCTGCTAGCTTCTAAGTTTTGTCCTTCAGATTTTTCAGAACAGGAAAGAGTCAATTTAAGATATGAATTGCAACATTATGAGCTTGATGTGCCATGAAATCCTGACTTCGAAAACTTATCCACTATTGCTGATCTTTGTCGGAAACTTGTAGAGACCGGGAAATCGAAAGATTATCATTTGATAGAAAGGTCATCTACTTACCTTGTTATCTTTTTTCATTCATTTGTAAATGTAGATATCTTGGTCTCTTATACTGTTTATATTTAATTGGCAGGTTAGTTCGACTTGTTCTTACTTTACCTGTTTCAACTGCAACAACGGAGCGGGCTTTTTCTGCCATGAAGCTTGTTAAGACAAGACTTCGTAATAAAATGGAGGATGAATTTCTAAGGGATTGCTTGATAATATATATTGAGAGGGAGGTAGCTCTGGAGTTTTCAACAGATGCACTTCTAGATGATTTCAATGCAATGAAGCATCGACGAGCAAGACCTAAGTAAAAATATATGTTAGTTTCTCTTACATTTTTGCTTGTATTTTGTCTATCTCATGCAACTAATTAACCTTAGAAAAATATGATATTGTTTTGGTAAATGATTAGATGAATGAATGACACATTTTCATTAATGGGTACAAGTTCATTTGAGACATATATAATAGTTGGTCCCCTTCAAATTATATTTCTGGCTCCGTCCCTGCGCGTGACACAACCGATCAATTCATATTGTGCAGGAGAAGCTAGATGTGGGTGCAGGGGGAAGCGTGAGTGCGTGACACGATGGATGAAAGTTGTTGTTACGTGAAAAACGACTGCAAATTGGAATCTGATGCGGTCATCTACAGGGGAAAAGAGTTATCAGCCTTCAATTCCTACATTGGTCATTGCCTTATGGCTTTTTTTTAGATAAAGAAAGCTTTATTGAAAACAAGATAGTTACATCAAGATGATACAACCATCCTGAGATCACTCCCGGCTTCTGCATAGCAAGATGCACACAGCCCTGAATAGATACAAGAAAAGACAGACAACTTAATGACTATCAATCCGAAGACTAGATGGCCACCCATGTGCCTGGGTAAAACACTCCTTGACCACCCGTTCCATATGTGAGCACGCCGCCATAATAAAATCCCACGAAGCCGGTCGCTGAAGAATAGTCCAAGTACGTAGCCAATGGATAATTAAGTAAATAGTGATTGCTGTTCGCTCTGTTCGGCGTGTCTTCTATCTCCCTTTTTCAAGAACCTTAGTTGACTTGAGATCGATATCTCAACCGTCGACAGTGTCTTCAACAACAAAAACCTCTTTATAAAAAAAAAAAGAGCAAAAGCCTCGGTTTCTACTGAGGCTGCTCGTCAAAAGGTTGTGTTTGTGGTATGGTGTTGTTGCAAAGGTTTTTGGTGTCTCAGAGATGGATTTGCAAGGGGTGGTGGCACGTCGATCTTCTCTAAGCTATCTTTCGATGGTTTCAGTTCCTCTCCATGAACTTATCTGGGTACGATCAGATCTAGGAAGTGGAAGCGATAAGAACCAGATAATCAGATCCTTAAATTTCACTTGCGACTTTGTCAGGAGGCTGGTGGAGAAAGAGACTTTAAAGTGGTCTTACTTTTCTGATAACACATGATGAGCTTGTCTTAAACTTTGTCTTTCTTTATTCTTTCTATTATTGATTTCAAAGGAACGTTCCGGTTATCATGTTTCGATAACTCATTATGAGCGGCATATTTTATAGACTTTCGTATCATTTCTTGCAGAACTCGGTGATCTTTAGTACTAATACTCATGGTTATTTGTTGTTGTTCCGTTTGTAACGTTTTTTAGATAATAATAAAGGTTTATTCTTGAAGTAGAATGTGTTTTGCTATAAATAAAAATTATATCATATTATTTTTAGGGCTATTGTTCCGTGAATTAAATAGCCATTATACGACGCGAATATATTTTACATTTAACCGTCTTCTTACTTATTGATTTGAATATGAGACAACTATCGATATTTTCCTTTTTGCGTAAACTTTTTTTCGAAGAAGGAAAAATGAAATAGGATGGTCGAGAACTAGCTACGTTCAGGTAACACCTGTAATTTGCTCGGCAGTCAAGCTGGTTTTTATCTGGGTTTGTGTTGGGGAGCAAATGCAAACCTAACGTGTCTGGCTGCCGGAGTAACTTGTACAGGCCGATACGGGCACAGCACGCGCCCATGCACATGCCGCGCAAAGAACATGCCTGATCCCTTGCAGCAAAAGGAAGGCACCTCCTCATGTTGTCACAAGTTTTTATAGCCTTATGATGAAGCAGCAAGGATCTCTCGTATGCTTGCATGTTTCATTAATGCCCAATTGCCTATCATGTGACAGCAAAATCAACTAAATTTTATGGGCTACACTGGTACATAGATACTTCACACTTGCAATAACAAATCACAATCCACCAATGATATAATTAGCTAAGAAGTTAGTCACAGGTGAAGGTCGCAACTGAATTATCAGATACCTGAAAAAACTTTGCAGGACATCAAGCCACTCTCTAGCTCTCAAACTACTCAGAGGACGACTCGAGCGTAGCCAAAGAACCCTCCTTCAGCGCTCTCTCCTTCAACGTGCTCTTGCAGCCGCTGCTGTCAGGGATAAAATCACGGCCCATTGCCATGGCCCGCTCCCTGATGGCCTAAACGAACAGCCTCCTAGGGCCTTGCTCCCTAGAGGGCTCTATCAGGCCCATGTACATCCTGTCGAACAACTTCCTGACGGGCACAGTGCGTAATGGCCTAGACTTCGTGTTTGAGTCTGACTCGAACAAGAGTTCTGCACGGCTACGTGAAGACCCGGACGTGGTTTTCCGGATTGGAGCAGACGTCGTGATCTCCAAGAATCGGAGTATACCTTATCTACCGTGGGATGTATTTGGCATGTATATGAGTTCGTTACGGTCTCGTAGTTAGCCCGGCCCGATTATTCCCTGGTAGGTCGGTTGTTCAACACTATATAAACCAAGCCCCTACGCTGTGTAGAGGGCAACGCAAACACAAGATCATCGCACGACTTGAGCGCACGATCGCATACTACTTCCTATACTCCACAATCTCGTCGAGACTTGTTCGTCTCGCCGAGGCTCATCTTGTAATCCTTTGTCATACAAAGAAGCGCTGGACGTAGGGTTGTTATCTCCTCGGAGAGGCCTGAACCAGGATAAAAACTCCTGTGTCTCTCTGTTGCTCGTTGATTGCTGTTCGCATTGCTTGGTAGGTCTTCTATCTCCCTTTCTCAAGAACCTTGGCTGACTTGGGACCAATATCCCAACCGTCGACAGCCGCCATCACCCCGATGACAACCATAGCGGCTCGCCGCACTGTGCCCAAGACTTGGACTTCTAGATATAGTGGTGGAGGTTGTGCCACCGTTGCAGCGATGGTGGCTCGTACATGGTGGCGGTGCAGTTGTGGCTCGTCCATGGAGATGCGGTTGCTAAGTAGTGGTGACCGACTGTTCCGAGTAGTGGCATATCTAATCCATGACGTCTCAACTCTACATGGAGGAGCGACTGCTCCATGGTAGTGCGTCGTCCCGGTCCCCTCTCTCCTATGGCGAGCCAACACACCGGTGACAGAGGTTAGATTCCGCCGCCACGGGCTCTCGGCGTTGTGGTCCTTGGCTAGTGCCTTTGGATCCGACGTTTGGAGGTCGTGCCTTCGGCCGACAACATGGTGGTTGGTTTCGATAGTTGGACGGCTGAACCCGATGATGGGTTCGCATAATCTGTTGGCGAGGTTGGCAGTATGGCATGTTCCTCAATGCTACTCTTGGGGGTGGTTGCTCTAGGTGAATACCCTGCTTGTATTCTTAGCAACGACTAGCGATGGCGACTCCCTAGGGTGTCGTTCCTCTTCTTAGAGGCATGGTCATGGTGACCACCCCTTCCGGAGTCTCTTCGGGGTGAAAACCCAAATTTTGCTTGCAAATGGGCAGCAACGATGTTTGGTTTATCATTTTCCTTTGTTGAAGGTGTTCCCTCCGGAGGGGTTGCAACGTTGGACAGTGTCGGTCAACTTTGCACTCGCTCTTGTTGTTGAGTTGCATCACTGAAGTAGTGATGGTGTGGCTTAAGGTGTTGTTGTTGCGGTGGTGGAGCCATGGCGAGGTTGGGTTGACCGGCAGTGGCTAGATCTAGTAATAGTGTTTTTTTTGTGTGGGGTCAACAGTTTGGTTATTTCTAGACCAACTTAGCAGCCTAGGGTTGCGGTGTGTTGTAGTGCTGTTGGGTCATAGTATTTTTTTCTTGCACTCCTCGAATGGAAATCACGGGATGATGCAACTATGCAAGAAGCTTCGCTGAAAGAGGTAAGAAGAACATAGGTGGATCAAAATACATTCGATAGATCTGATACAAAACCAGCCAAACCAACCATCTGAATTACAATCACAATTCGATTGATCAGATACAAAACCAGCCAAACCAACCAATCTGAATTACAATCACAATTCTTTAGCTACAACCTTCGCCCAAGATGCTGGGATAAAATTACAAATCAGGGAGGTAGAGAAGAATCAGCAGCAGCAGAGGATGCAAGGATGAACAGAGCAACCGGCCGAATGAACAAACCACCGAGTTACATTACACCCAAAAAGAATTGCAAAACGGGCAATGCGCACCAATCCTAACAGCAACCAAGAACAACACCTCGCTGTCATGAGGCTGACACCTCCATCACGACGGCCGGCAGGGCGCTGGGCTCCCCTCGCCGGCGATCAGGCCCTCGTCGCCGCGGACCTGGGGCGGCACGTCGTGGGGCTGGGATTCCGCGCTCTTCAGGCTTTGCTGCCGGTAGATTTGCCTGAGCTTCTCTATCTCCTTCTTCAGTGCCTCCTGATGAGCTGGGTAGGGAGAATTCAGACAGTTTTAGATACTGGCAGATTTGGGGACAGCGACCGGTGAGAAATCGAGAATGGTGCTGATGGTTGAGGTGTCAATGGCGGTCACCATCTTTGAAGATCTTGTCCTGCGCGAGCGCCGCAATGCGCTGCTTGAGGTGGCTGTTCCCCAGCGTCAGCAGCGAGCGCTGGTGGTCGAGGAACGCGACGCGCGGGGACAGCGCTGACACCTCGGTCTGCTCGGAAGAACACAAACCTAGGAATTTAAGATTCACCGCGTTCTTGACGAAAATTCAGCTCGAAACGCTCGCGGAATGCGTAATTCAGATGCGGAAATGCGTGGCTCGGCGCGCGCACCTGGAGCGACGTGACGCTGCGCTCCAGCTCCGTGATGTACTGCAGCTTGCGCACGCGCGACCGCTGCGCCGACTGCCGGTTCGCCAAGATCCTGCGGCGGCGGCGGCGGTGGCGGCGACAAGAACCGGTTAGGAATCGGAGAATCATGCCTCGCCGAGGTGACAATTCAGAAATGTAGGAATTGTGCGTGCGGGGGCAAGTGAAAGTCACCTCTTGACCCGCTTGGGGTCAGCTGTGGCGAGGATCGCCGGCTGCCCCGACGCGGCGTCGTCGCCGTTGCACTCGCTCTGCGCCTCCTCGGCCTCGCCCCTGTCCTGCTTCTCGCCGTTGATGCTGTTGTGATCGGACGGAGTCGACTCGCTCGCCACGGCTTGCTGCAGTGGCGGCGGCGGAAGGTCGTCGGAGAACATGGACATGAGCTGGTCGTCGTCGAGGCGGTCGAACTCGTGCGCCCCGATGCCGGCATCGTCGCCGCCGGGGACGACCTCGAGGAAGGCCACGGAGTCGCTCACCGAGCGGCGGTGCGCGCCGCGCTTGGCCGCCGAGAAGTCGAGGAACTCGTCGACCCAAGACAGCTGCGGCGCCCCGCTCGCCGCCGGCAGTGGCGCCGGCGGGTGCGGCGGCATTGGCGCGGCGAGGAACGCGCCCATGGAGGGGCTGCGCTGGTGGTGGTGGAGTTGCCCGCCGCCGAACTCCGGCCAGGCCGGCGCCATGGACGGGATCTTGGGCGGCAGCTGCGCCATGGCCGGGACCGCGCGGCCGACTCGAATCGAATCAACCGCAGTGCGCGCGATCGATGGCGCAACGCCCAAAACCTTCTGCAGCGCCGCGGGCTCGAGCGGTAATGTAGGGAGCGCGCGCCGGCCGGTGCCGGAGGTTGTGCGGTGCTCGTTTTAGCTCGCGTTTTTGCTGCCGCCGCCGCCGCTGGAACAATGGGCGAGTGGAAGGCTCCTCGCCGCGGGGAGCGGCTGGGTTCGTCCCCACGCTAAATCTGGCAATGGGAATGATAGGGACAGGAGAGAGAAGATGAGCTCGAGTAATTTTGTGGCGCACATGCACATGCACATGGCGCGAAAGAACATGCCTATGATGAAGCAGCAAGGAATGAGATGCTTGCATGTTACGTTCCCTTTGCATGTGTGTGTGTGAGAGAGTAAATATCTGATTGATTTTGTGGAGTAGACTGGTACCTGTGGTGTCGCAGTTTAAATTAAAATTAAAAAACAATTTGAATTTATTTTTTATAAGTCAAACAGATTACCATTTCGTAGCCCCGCTTTCAGTTCTTCTTCAAGCTTGAAAGTTCCGGAGACCACATTTAAGGTTTTTTTTTCCTCCCCAAGCTCCGTATTAAAAGTTCACCGAGTAGTGTAGGGCTAGAGACATAACACTTGAAGCTGATCAATATTACACTACGTGCATACCTTTTTTTTTTTTACTAATGCCTATATAGCACCACTTATTTGCAGATTAGCAGATGTTTAGGTGAAAGGCGTGAAGCTTTAACACAACTCATTATTCACTAGCTAGTCTAAGTAATCCATCATTTGTATTTAATTTTTATTCAACACTACAAGCTAACTAGCGAAAGTGATTTCCCTTTTCCCCATTATATCAGTTAAAAAAGGGTTACAATGTTTCGATCATTTTTTTTTGTTTCAAGATAACTTTTTGTATATATGTAGCCCAAAAAAGTATGCTAATATGGAGAAGGGGAAAAAAATTTATCAGATAATAGTGGTCCAACTGATAATCTGAGTTCACAGGTTCTTTGCAAGATTTTTTGAACAAAAAATTGTTTGCAAATTTATACTGCCAAAATGGACAAAAAAAATACTGAGATTTCTATTCAGCGTTAGGTTTTCTGAAAAAAAGTAAAAGCAGCTATTTTTTTCACTGGACATCGATCACTAGTATCAACTGATTATCACTAAATTTTTAACATTTTTTTCTAGACACATGGTCAGACTTTAGTAGTAAGCTCATGCCGCTTCTTGGACCCTCACAATAAAATCCAGTCTCCTCGCCTGTGTCTACATCTCGATTAAGTTGATCGCAAGTTTGTCTGCATGCTGATTATTTGTTTTTAGATAATAAAATAATTAGGGATCAACTTAGTGGCAGGTGATTGCTTTTAAGATTTATGTCGCCCACTCAATTAATAATCATAGAAAACAATTAAAAACAAACAAGTCGAAAAAATTATAAAGTTAAACAAAATATTTAAACGTAGTTCACTTAAAACTTGTTAATCAGGTTTCTATCTAAAACAACAACTAATGAAATAAAAAAAGTTGAAAAATTATTGTAAGTATATCTATATAATTTTTTTTAATACAAAATAACAAAATTTCCCCTCAAGAACTAAGTGGAAAAATAGTGTACATAAACAAATTGGAAACATTGCTAGCTCTTCAAAAAAAAAATTTAGGAAAATTAACAGCAAATCCAATCAATCGATGAAAGTTTCAAATAATTGTTGTCAGCCTATATACGTAACTATTTTTTAAATACAAAATAACTAAATTTCCACTGCCGAACTAAGTGGAAGAATAGTGTAAACACTGAAAAAAGAATAAATTGCATCACACGTACATAAAGTTGGCTGGAGTTCTCGCTTAGGTAAATCAACTATGAAATCAGGCATTAACTGTGCAAAATGTTGGTTAGGCTGCTCATGGCAGGTCCAAACCTCTATTGTCAGCTGGTTTTCGTCACAGCTCAATGAACACGTGGCGGAATATTTTCATTGAGACCCCAGCAAGCGCGGAATATCTCCTCCTTCCGCACTGTTTTCCTTTACCCTTTCGGCTCACGCAACGAGATAGCGTAAGAGGACAAGACCTAGACAATTTGCGCGGTGGGGCGAGACCTAGGCTTGGTGGAGTTCGCCGGCGACCGAGGCTCGGTGGAGACGACGACAACGACGGTGATAGGCTGCTCGGGCGTGGCTGGGCTTGGCATGGCCTCACTCGCGCGGAAGATGGCGCCTCATCTACGCGGAGAAGATGATGAGGCACCTGTGTACGGTACTTGATCCCTACCTTCTGATCTTTGGGTTACAAATGTCTGAATTTGGTTGATTTGGATGCGGGAGTGGGAATATGGTATGCAATGTATGTTGATGCGGTGGGGACAAAACTTAGGGTTTATGCTAGTATGTGGCAATCGGGTAAAATTATGTTTTTTGGTAATGTTGATCTTAGATTGATGTTGTGGTAACGTGTATTTTGTTTGATGATGCCGGTGCATTCTCGTAGGGTTTGGTGGTGATGAGTTTTCAGTTGAGATCTATCATGGTGGGTTCTTCTGTGGGCCGGACATCAACATATCATATGTTGATGCTTGATGGTTGTGAAGGAGACACTTGGTCATTGTTATGGATAGATGATTTCATCGAACAGTTAGGATATAGGAACAACAACAAGCCCAAGGTGTGTTGGTGCTTACTAGATAGGACAGTCGGTGATGGTCTTAAGTTGGTCCATTGTGATGATGACACAAGTAGCATGCTAAAAGCCAGCAACGCGCACAAGTATGTAGTCCTCTATCTGGATCATAATGATTCATATAATGAGTGTGATTGGGATGATGTTGTCTCTCAACCTGTTAGGCAACTGCCCAAGGTGTTCAGCCCTAGGAAAACTGTGGTGGCACACAGCAAGATAGATGAGATTCTTCCAGATTTCTACAAAGACATATTCACTCAACACTCAAGTGAAGTAGTGCAGGAGGAACAAAGAGTTGACCTTATAGACAGTGACAATGAAGTTGCAGATGGAGATGATAATCTGTTGCAGGAGGAAACATCAGATGAAGATGATGATCTATATGAGGATGAATAATCAGGTGAATAAGAGGAAACATCAGAAGAAGAAGAAGAAGAAGAAGAAGAAGAAGAAGAAGAAGAAGAAGAAGAAGAAGAAGGGGACTTGGAGCCTCCAGATAGCTCAGATGAGGAAGGCAGAAAGAGAATCTACTTCAAGGATTTTTAGACAGAAGAGGATGTTAACAATCTAGTGTTCAAGGTAGGCACTGTCTTCAAAACAGTTCAGGAGGTTAGGAAGGCAATTGCAGAGTACAGCTGTAGGAATAGAGTTCAAATCAAATTAGTTAGAAATGAGAATGTCAGAGTGAAAGCTCAATGTGCAAATAGAGTTCAAATCAAATTAGTTAGAAATGAGAATGTCAGAGTGAAAGCTCAATGTGTAGATGGTTGTCCTTGGAGCCTTTATGCCTCATTGTATTGTAGAACAAAGTGTTTTTTGGTGAAGAACTATGTTGGTAAACATTCCTGTACCAGACAGTGGCTGGTGAAGAGATTCACATCAAGGTTCTTAGGAGAGAAATATGTGGAGCACTTTAGAGCAGACGAGAAGATGACACTAAAGAACTCTGGGAGGATAGTTCAGAAGGATTGGAACATATTACCTTCTAGATGCAAACTGTGGAGGGCAAAGAGGATGGCCATGAAGGCAATACATGGTGATGAGGTGCAGCAATACAATCAACTGTGGGACTATGCAGCTGAAATAAGAAGGTCAAACCCTGGCAGCACTTTATTTCTTAATGCGCACAATAATGTTTTTTCTACATTGTACTTCTCATTTTATGCTTGTTGTTTTATCATTGTTCTTCATTTGTGTAAGGTACATATCGGATGCTAGAGAGCTTCCCATCTTAAGTATGCTTGAGAGGATCAAATCACAACTCACGACAAGGGTCCATAACAAATAGCGGGAGGTGACCAAATGGCAAGGCACCATTTGCCCCAAAATCAAGAAAAAGTTGGACAAAAATGCAGACATGTCCAACATATGCTACACAATACCAACAGGCATGGGTGTCTTTCAAGTGCAGCATAGGGAAGTTCAACACATTGTGGACCTCAATGATAAACACTGTGATTGTAGGAGATGGGATTTGACTGGAATCCCATGTTGTTATGCTATTGCATGTTTTAGGTATGACGGGCTGTTATAAGAAGAAATGGTTGCTAACTGCTACTCCATTGAGAGGTATGTATGTTCAGGCATATGGCCAGAACATTTGGCCATGCAGTGATAGGAGTGCTTGGGAGAAGCAAAATGGTTGCATGGTTCATCCACCAAAATATGATAAAAATGTTGGTAGACCTAGAAGATGTAGAAGGAAGCAACCACAAGTTGTGCAGGGAAAGATGAGCAAACATGGTTCCCAGATGCATTGCTCCTATTGTAAAGTACCATATCACAATTCTAAGGGTTGCCCAATCAAAAAAGCAGGAAAGAAGCCACTTAAACCTTTTAAAAGGAAGGAAAAACCAATTCTTGAAGATGCTGATGAAGATTTGGAAGATGCTGACAACTTGGTAAGCTTGACTAACAATGTGTTTATTCACTGCATGTCTCACTAATTATTCACTGCATTACACTTGTAGCCTACCATGGACCCAGATCCAGAAAATTACCATGTAATGTCACAATTAAGCTCAAACATGCTCACATATCTCACAACTGGGTTAGTGGTACCGTCGTAGTGTAGATCTGTAGGAACTCCTGAGGGTTAGTGGTACCGTCGTAGTGTAGATCTGTAGGAACTCCTGAGGGTTAGTGGTACCGCCTGCACCATCGTAGTGTAGATCTGTAGGAACTCCTGAGGGTTAGTGGTACCGTCGTACTTCTCGATGGTGGCCGAGCGAAACCTGCTGGGCCACACGACCCTACGCAAGTCCTTCGTGAACGCCCGGCACCCAACCCCGTACGCGAGGCAGGCTCGCTCTCCTCCTTCTCGGCTCGAAGATTGCCAAGAACCGGAAGAGGCGGAATCTCCACGGTGGTCGTGGTCGTCGGGGTCAGCACGGTCACTATTTCCGTGGCCCTCCGGGTCTTCGCGCGCCACTCGGGCTTGTTCCCTCCGCTGACGACGCTGAAGCGTGTCGCGAAGGTCATCCCCGCTTCGCTGGCAACAGTCTTCGAGATGCGCCCTGAGGTCCCCGCGATCCTCCCGGCCCTTATGGGACGGGGGAGGAACTGGGGTCGTTGTAGACGCAACCATCTTCTTCTTGCGCTTTTCGCTCCTCGCCCGGCGGCCCTCGCGAAAGGGGGAAGACGAGCGAGAGGCATATGACCGTGACACGGTCGCCCCCCAACCACTCAAAGCTTCCACGCCCTCCGCGGCTGCGCCTACGAGCTGGGCGTGATCCCTTAGCCAGGGAGCCATCGGGGAACCCTCCGTCATCGGGAGAGGAGGGTGATCCAGCAGGGCTCGTGCTGTGTAGAGGTTCTGGGCGGGCGTCGCCTGATCCAAAGGCAAACGCTGCCTCACCCTGCTCATTCCCATCGTCCCCTGAGGGTCATCGCCCTACCGAGGGGGAGTGGAACGACCTTGGTCTGCTGCCTCCTTCTCTCTTCGCCTAGATGGAGAACCTTCCATTGCTTCGCCGCTAGGGAGGCTACGGACGATATCCGCTTGGATCTTGAAAGCCGGAGCAGGAAAGCGAACTAGCAACTATCTGAAAGAGGCGTCGTCGCTCCTGCATAAATTGTGAGGTATAAAATGTTTGTTCATATGGAAGGGTAAAGAGCTGTAAATTGTTTGCTGTTCGAAATGGTTTTATTTTGGAGAAATCGTTTCTTACAAAATATTTAGTGGGAGCACGGTGTGACTCGGATTTATTCGGGAATCATTGGAAAGTGTTTCAGTTCCCATTAAACTTTCATATTGTGTACAAATTGTTGTATGTTTTATGGAAGAACCAACCCTACATTGGTCATAAAGCTATATTAGTCACCTATATGATAGGGAAGACAATTGTTGTCGGATTGTGATAAGTTTAAGACTGATGATGAAGCGTGATGGGCCTATACTCTGAAAGATGAATTTAGGACGAGCTAAATGTGATAATTAAGTTTTGAACTTGATTGGTTCGTATGGTATTGTCTAGATTCACCTAGCTACTGTTGCATATTTGATATGCAATATGGATATCGAAACGGTTCTCTTTAGGAGACCTAAGTGAGAATGTATTTTAATACGGCCTCAAGTTTTGATGATCCATAAAGTGCTAGAGCATGCGAGTTTTTGAAACAAGCATATCAGAGTTGAATATATATTTGTTTTGATGAAAGTCAAATTGTTTGGCTAGTTCATCAAGGGCAAGTGGGAGAGCACTGATTTTCCTGATCTTATATATGTATGACATATTGTTGATCGAAAAATAATATTCCATAAATTTGGCATGAGGGTCTATATGGATAGATTTGAAAGGCTAATTGGATTAGACCTATATGTTAACATGGTGTTGAATGGTTCAACCGGGAATTTGTTCCTATGTATGTCTCATTGGATAGCAAGATTCGGTATTAGATACTTGATGAGCTTAATAATTGCCAGAGAAGGGGTTTTTCATGCCCTGTGCATCAAGGTGAATGTCACCGAATATGCAGATATCAATCTAATCCGATGAATGTCACTGGATGGTAAGAAACATTCTAAAATACTTATGAAGTATAATGAATGTATTCTTAGGAGGTTAGGAAATGCGGCATGTAAAGGTTACATCGCGTACTAGTTTCCAAACCGAAACTTAATGGAGGTTCAAAAAGCTGAAAAAAGGTTTCAGCCTAGACAAATATTACCATAACCTTTATGAAAGGAGCACATGAGTATTGGATATTGGATATCCAGTTGTAAACTCTAGTGCACGTGGATAAAATATAAGTGATGAGCCATTTAGGCGGTCATGGAGAAGACTATATCACTTCTATGCTTATAATGGATAAATTGTTATCCTCCGGTTCCTTGAATAGCATCATCGGTATCGATCAACAAGTACGACTTGTTCGTGGAACTCTTTTACTATATGATGTTATTCTAAATCGGTCCCTGATCGTATCATAATTTGAACCGTTATGATCCTAAGATCAGCACATGTATTGATTGATGATCATGTTTCCGGATCATTGATATGGAGATATCAAATCAATAATGTGGACACATGTTTGAGAACATGAGTAGTTGGACAGACCCACTTCCGAGACGCTGTGAGATTGTTATCTCTTAAAGTGCCATCAGCGTATAGTCTCGAGTGGTACACCTATATGGTCCTTAGACCTGAGATCGTCATGGATGCCCAGCATGTGGACTCGTATGCTTTGGTATCATCAAACGCTACACCGTAACAGGGTAGTTATAAAGGTGATTACTGGGTATGCCACGAAGCATTGCCAGGGGTGTGATTATCAAGATGGAATTTGCCCCTCCTAGATAACAGGAGAGATACCTCTGGGCCCCTCGGTGTGGATGGATAAGGAAGTGCATGGCCATGCCAATGTGATTAGAGAATCACATTATCTCCGTGTATCCATTACATTGACGAGTGAAATGGTCGAGCTATTAACAAGGGTGGCGCGCATCTCGCCTTGAGCTTGACTGGTATCGCGTGGTAAAGGGATCGGTATAGATGAATGTATCAACAGGTTCAGCCGGCGTTGCATTCTGTGCATTCGGGGGTTAATACGTTCTGCTAGGAGCCGCTGTTGATCTGTGGACTGGAAAGTTGTTTCCGGGTCTACTGCCGACTTGCACATGAACCTATAGGGTCACACACTTAAGGAGTTTGGGATATTACTGCATAATTGTTCATTGTGCAAGTGGGAGCTGTTGGGATATGCCCAATGAAAATTATGAGTCGCATATGATGCGGGCTCACGGTTAGCGTGGGATACATATGATGTGGACCAGACCTAATTGGGCCTCTAGCGTAGAGGGCCCAATAGTGGACGCTATATAAAGGGAGGTGGAGGAGAGGTCGGTATGCATGCCTGTGCACAAGTTCTCCCTCTCCACCAAACCCTAGCCGTCATATCTCCCAAGGTCCGTGCGGTGAGGTGCTAGCACACCCCGTATGGCGATCCCAATCTCTGTATGTGTGGATACCGTAGAGGCGCTGCACCTTGTGGCGCTAGCCGATGCGAACCTGAGATCGAGACATCGCTGCTCGCGCATTTGTTCTGGACGCGATACTGTTTTGTCAATTCCCGTTGATCCAGAAGGAGTTTCTGGGCGAGACTGGATGCGTTGGAAAGATAATTTCGTCAGCTTTCCAACGAGTGGTAGAACGTCGAAAACGGAGTTCGGATGTGGCCGGGGCGTCAGTTTGAAGGTGCGCTGCTCGGAAAGATCGCGAATCCCGGCGAGCGCGCGGAGTACGTCGACGACCTCCACAGCACTCGGCAACCACTCGGCACCACCGGAAAGCACTCGGCGAGCTCTCGGTGGTGATCTAGATTGCCGTGGACGACTACTTCCGTACGACTACGTGCAGATCGGTGAACCGGCTTCATCGACTCGTCTTCCGCTGCACAGCACGTCGTAAGGTAATCTTGATCTGTGGTCATTTACTAGCAGGGTGTTCCTGGGTTTCCGCGGTAGAATTGGATTCGTTGCTAGCGTGGCAAGCCCGCGTTTCCCTTCACTATCCCCTACCTGGCGCGTCACTGTCGGTGTTCTAAATCAGACAGATTTGTCTCGTGGGAGATTCGTAGTTCGGCCAGGGGGGATTTTCGCCGCTAGATCGCTCAAGCTCACACTCATAGGGAGACAGCAGATTTACCTAGGTTCGGACCCCCAATGCGGGTGACAGTCCTACTCCTGCGAGGACGGTATTCACTCAGATCCAGAACACTCTTGCTCGAGAGCTCTTACAGCCGTGTGTGTGTGAATAGCTCGAGATCTAACCCCCCTCTCTCTGCCCCCGCTCCCTTTTATACTGGAAGGGGCGGACAGCTGGTCAGAGAGAGAGAGAGAGAGAGAGAGAGAGAGAGGCGGAGACATCCCATTGGTCGGACCCTGGTCACCGCGTCGCCCACTTGCTCCGGCTGACGTCCGCATCTTAAATGGCTTCCGCCGGTCACAGAGCCTGACGGGACGTTGGAGACGCCTGACATAGGCGCCACTTTGCTTCTGCCACCGCATAGTGATGGAATGACCGCTGCAGTGCGCCGGACAGGCTACAATGCAGGCAATCATCTCTCTCAGTATCGCACACCTGAATCCTTACATTTAATGCCGTAGATACGTTGAACGTTGGGGAGGCCTTAGCAGAGAAGCCTCCTCCTTTCGCGCGGGCACTTGCCAAGTGGGACCGATGTCCACCTGCTCGGCGGAGTTGCCACGCGTCCTGGTCGGGCCCGGCGTACGTGGGGGTCTGATCGCCAGCTCTGCGCCGAGCTGCCACACGTCCTGCTCGGACTCGGCGTGGGGGTCTGATCGCCCGCTCTATGCCGAGTTGCCACGCGTCCTGGTCGGGCTCGGCGTGGGGGTCTGATCGCCCGCTCTACGCCGAGCTGCCATGCGTCCTGCTCTTCCTTGGCTTGGGTACCCCGGTATGTCGTGTACCGACAGAATGTACAAGGGCTTTTATACAAATGTTATACTGCAAGCATTTCCCCCACTATTTCTGGGGTCTAAATGCAAAGTTTGATCCACGTGTGCTGGCAGGCGACCTAAACCGGCTGACAATAGCAGTTTGGACTTGCCAAGAGCAGCCTTACCAACATTATGCACAATTAATGCCTGGTTTCATAGTTGATGTACTTAAGCAAGAACTCTAGCCAACTTTATTTACCTTTGATGCAATTTACTCCTGAAAAAATATATTTAACTCTTTAAAAACTTAAAGCACCTGCTCCTCAGCGAATCAAAATTATTATAGCATATAGCTACGTATCGAATTGTACACGAACAACGCTGATCAAATGATTAATGCATATATTCTTATCGAAACACAATCTTATGTGGACATTAATCCTGAGTTTCTGGTGCTTTTGTGCTTGTGCATAAGACATGCATAATTAGGAGATTGGGACTGGTAGCATGCAGTTGTATGTCAAGTCTTCTATGCCTGTTTTGCATGAACTCGTTTATTTTGAACAGTATTTCAAAAAAAAGCTCGGGATTTCGAAGCTTTGGGAATTGGGAGGGTCGGATTTTGAATGTTCGGCTTACGTTAATCCGAACGTTAGATTTCTATTATCTATCTATCTTTTATATAATTAAACCAGAAACAAACAAAGCCACCGTGTTAATTAAAACAATTATAAACAATCAAAAAAATCTACACTCTTAATTACAATAAGATCGATTATAATAGTGTAGATCGATCTAACCAAATTAGATATAAATAATATTGATCGGATATGCTCCCTCCGTTCCTTTTTATTTGTCGTCGTTGACTTTTAAACATGCCCTTTGACCATTTGTTTTATTCAAAAATTTAGTGCAAATATGCAAAGATATAAGTTATGCTTCAAATACCTTTAATGATAAAACAAAACATAACAAAATAAATAATACTTGAATAGTTTTTTAATAAGAAAAATGGTCAAAAGGCATGTCTAAAAATTAATGGTGACAAATAGAAAAGCATAAAGGGGGTTTCACTAATTTTTATGTCAAAATTTGTGTTTCAAAAAAAAAGTCTCATCTGTGCCGGTTCTAGCCATGAACCGGCACAAATAATACAAATAACCTTTTGTGCCGGCACAAATGACCCGTCTTTATTTGTGTCGATTTGAAAATCAGCATAGATGACCAGTTTTGAACAGACACAAATATGTCTTTTTTTGTGTAGTGAGATACAGGTGAGTTTAGAGGGAAGAAACCAATTGGTTGGTGTTAGGTTTAACCTAACAACAATTAGGATTATCCAAGTGCATGAACACAATCAATAAAGCGGAACATAGATCGGTAATCACCATTAAGGGTGTTGCTTGACGCTGCCATTTCGTTAGCTCGGCAAAGATCGATGCACAGGGAGACGTACGGAAGTAGCACGTACGGTACAGCAACTCCTCGCTCCTCAATCCAACTTCTTCTGGTTCCTAGATGGCGTAGACGGCCTTCCCAGAAGCTCCGACATGATCCCACGAGATCGGGTTGGGGTTTTGGGGAGGTTAGGGCTAACGACATGATTGGATCGTAATTAGCTCAGGTGGTGTCTCAATGCCACGCCTTGCCTCCCTTTATACAGCGCGTGCCGTGCCCTCGGGGGACCTATTAGGAGGAGAATTGACGTCCCCGATCAAGACTCCTTTAGAAGCTCAATACGAGTTAGAACCTGTTTCCTTAATGACCGTACGGACTAGGTTAATCCGAGATTAATCCTAACATTTGGTAGTCTAAATTGTGTAGGATAAACAGACGGGGGTATATACGATGTTTTAGATAAAAAGATAGGGAAGACCCGTTCGAGTTGTTCTTTCCTCGGTCGCTACAATTATCACGGAGTGCAATCAAGTTTTGTTGGCTAGATCTTTGACCATCTGTCTCTTTGATTGCATATATAGAAGTATCCATGAAATCACTACCTGGCTACCTAGCTTGTCCAATCCATGCATTAGAAATATCAAAAGGAGGAGAGCACGACTAGGACCATCGACCCCATGCATGCTGCCATGCACAAGTATTAATTTGGCACAACTTTTGCCGTGCAACGGCGGAATTAAAGCAGCGACGTCCATGGAACCTCGACCAATTGACGCGCCGTTCCTTCGATAAATCGAGATCGATACATACGATGAATGATATGAATATGAATACGTACTTGACTCTTCTGATTGAGGAACATCATTTATGTAAAGAAACCTCATCTGAAACGATGGGAGTCTGGGAGAGTCCTGTCATGGCGCATTTAATTTAGAGATAGTCTCACGGACGGTATCCCGTCCGAGCGCCTCTTGATGGGAACGCACTACAGGAAAAGCTCTAAGTGTGGGCGGCTAGAAAATTTATTGTCGGCGGCCAAATGCCGCCGACAGATCAATGTCGGGGGCTTAAACAAAGCTGCCGACACAGACCACATTAGTTTCAGCGGCCAGACATAAGCCGCCGACACATCTCAGCCACCTCCTGCCAGCCGGATGAATTTTAAAATTTTACTCCCGCCAATTATTCATTGTCGGCGGCATCATTCCAGCCGCCGACATTGTCCCCTCCAGAGAAGGACGGATAACGGTGGACGTTTATGTGGACCCACGTGTCAGTCAGGCGAGGTCGCTAACAAGCGGGCCCAAACCGTAGCCTTGGGAGGCATCTGTGTCGGCGGCATAATCTTAGCCGCCGACATAGATTAAATAAAAAAATCAGGGGGCTCAGCGGGGCTCGAACCAGTGACCTGCAGAACAGCTCGCGCCCCGCCGCGCCACGCGCTAATGACCAAGTGAGAAGAAGAATTTATTCAACATACATAGATTGTACAGTTTTTTGTATGTTTTGGGAAGGCATCAATATCGGCGGCATACTTGCAGACCGCCGACATAGGCCCATATCTATCGGCGGCTTTTCTCTATACTGCCGACAATTCCTTGCCCCCAAGCCCACCCTCTCGCCTTAGCTCCCCGAGCCCACGAGGCCTTCGCTAGGTCCCTGAGGAGTTCCTAGCACCATGCCATGGCCATTAGGCCACATTGGACCGGCGCGCGACGTCTCGGCTGGAACTCTAAGGCAACTGCCTCTTGAACGGTACCCTTGAACTAGGCCGAAACCCGATACGACGTTAGGGTTGTGAGGGAAGTTTCCTTAGGGTTCCAGCCGACACGTCGCTCCCCGATTCAATGTGGCCTAATGGCCATGGCATGGTCCTAGGAACTCTCCTGGGACCTAGCGAAGTCCTCGTGGGCCCGGGGGAGCTAAGGCGAGAGGGCGGGCTTGGGGGGCTGGATAGTGTCGGCGGCACTAAGGAATACCACCGACATAGATTCACCTATATCAGCGGCCTCAAAAGGAGCCGCCGACATAAATTCATCTTTCTCGTCGGCATAGTTTAAGACCGCCGACACTTACCTGCCCCCAAGCCCGCCCTCTCGCCTTAGCTCCCCCAAAGTACAATATTAGCTAAACGTGAGAAAAGATCATTGCACGCAACTAATTTAGGACCAATTAAAGAGCGTCTCCAGGATAAGTTTGGATGGGAGGACATTAAAACTTCTGCAATGGTTATGAATTTCCTTCTTGTTATACTGTATAAACCAGGATATTGGTTTTTTAAGGCGGAGTTACCTAACCAAATATCCTCCCAGAATTTCACTTCTGAAGCGCTCCTAATTTTAAAAGTTCCAAAGCGAAGAAAATCCTACTTAACTTTCATCTGGCTAGACCAAAAATGTGAGTCTCCTGGTTTTCACTCAACTTGCACTAAAGGTGTTGCTGTAAGGTATTTATTCCTGAGGAGCTGCTGCCAGACACCATCAGTAGTAAGAAGCTTGAAAAGCCATTTGCTCAACAAGGTGGTATTCTTAATGCTAAGATTATGAATACCCAAGCTTCCTTGGTCCTTGGGTTGGCTAAGGATATCCTACTTGGCAAGGCGATATTTTTTCTTGTTCTCATCATCTTGCCAATAGAAACGAGATCGAAAATAATCAAGTTTTTTCAGAACTCCTTTCGGTATAGTGAAGAAAGACATCATGTACATTGGAAGGCTACTCAACACAGAATTAATCAGTGTCAGTCTACCCCCAATGGAAATGTGTTTTCCCTTCCAACTACTGAGTCTTTTTTCAAAGCGTTCTTCAACCTTCTTCCAATCAGAATTTTTTAACTTCCTATAGTGAATAGGAATTACTAAATACCTCAGAGGAAGGTCACCACTTTTGCAGCCAAAAAGGTCCAAGTAATGTTGCATTGAAGACTGGGCATCCCCAAAGCAGAGTAGTTCACTTTTATGAAAATTAATTTTCAGTCCTGATATTTGCTCAAATGCACAAAGCAAAAGCTTCATGTTGCGAGTTTTTTTTCAGGTTATGTTTCATAAATAGAACTGTGTCATCTGCGTACTGTAGGATAGACAGACCTCCATCAAGTAGATGAGGCACTGCCAATCCCGTGTTTTCTTTTCCCAAGTGCATATGTTGTAGAACCTACATAATATCCCAACCGAAACGATGATGCATGCCAGTTCCAAATGTCCTAAATGCCAGTGCACAGCTATCATTTGCTTACGCCATATGCGGTCCAATCGCACGCACTTGCTGGATCATCAACCTCAGTCTGTTCCAGAGGATTAAAGAACTAAGAGTGATCTTTCAATGCTAATTAACCCTTGTTCAAATTGTTTTTAGTTTAGCATGAAACCTAATCCCTAACCACGCACTATACACATATGTCCGTGTTCCCTAGCTTGGTGGTGAGCAATGATGTAGCTGAGGTCAGAGCGTCACAGAAACCGGGTCATCTGCACGCACACAGATCGCTCGCTCCGGCGGCCACAACCACAAATGCGCCTCCTTTTCAGCAAAGGAAACCTCAATGTTTCCAAAACTCGACCAGCAGCGGCTAGTGCCTGACAAAGCTGTTTCCGATCTCAGGGATGTGACTAAGCACACCCATATGCCTTTGCTTTGTTTTTCAGTTCTTTTTTTTTTTCTGGGGGGGCGCTCACTGCAAGCGTGAGAATTAAACAAGTTAATCACCAGCTTGCATTCCGCGATTAATTAATATCATAATGCAGCTTCAGCCGTGGCAGCAAAGGCTTGGCCTGGCGATGTCCATGGAAAGCTGCTTTTGGTTTGCATTCTGCATGTCTAGCTCGGTTGTGTGCAATGCTGAAGTAGCATAGCCTACCTAGTACCTACGGTGGTTTATCGACACCGTACAATGGCCTTTAAAAACGCTAGGGTAAGATATCATTAGTTAACGGGAAAAAAAGGATAAATCTAATGGCGTAACAATCTCTTAATTAAGGAGAGCCGTCGAAGAGCCCATAGATTGTACTAATGCATTTTCTCTCCGGATATTGGGCTGCATGAATGGATAATTTATTCTTGTCAAGCCTCTCAGCTCAATAATATAGTGATGTACATGGTTTCTATTAGAAAAGAATTTACCTTGCCTTCAACTATTGCCCTTACTTTACGAAAACACTTTAGGCCGCGCGCATGCATGCGAGTACACAACGGCGGAAAACAGCACACGAGCAGGAAAATCAGTGACACAAGCTGACGTCAGCAAGGTTCCGTTTTATATTTTTCTTTCGGTGGCCATAAAATTTGACTGGGTGCTCTAATCCACCAACCGTTTGTACCAACGCGTTCCTCGTATTTTTACGAACAAAACAAGACGTATGTTGCTATATAAATTTTGACCGGGTTCCCTGAAACGTCAATCTTGCTTAGTGAAACTTTAGGTTTCGCCTATTGAAACTTGGATTTCATACTCGTTAAACTTTACCGAACTGTCAAATTTCATCAGATTTAATCCAAGTTTCCTCAAGTTTCAATAGGTTTCATCCAAGTTTCTTCAAGTTTCATCAGGTTAATCCAAGTTTCATCAAGTTCCAACAGGTTTCATCCAAGTTTCATCTGGTTACATCCAGGTTTCATCAGGTTTCATCTAGCGCTCGCCTTCATCAATACGTGGACCAAGATTCATCAGTACACGGGCAAGTTTTGCCAGTATACATGTCAAGTTTCATAAGTGGGTTCATATTAAAAAAATTTAAAAAAGTGAAAAAATCAAAAAAAATTTAAAAGTATTTAAAATGGGTTGCTCTCGATTTTAGAAGAATTATGAAATTTATTCCATGCATTTTAAACACTGTTTGAATTTTATAAAAAAAACAGAAGTTTTAATTGAAAAATGATCAACCGCACATCTAACACGTCTAGCACATCTAGCCAACGTCCGGGCGCGCGCGGATGGCTGATTGAACGGTCGCCGTTGGTCTAGCGCGCTGGCGTTCGCCTTACTTTTATCCACGTAACTTTTTTTAACTAGAAAACCAGATATTTTGTCTCACTAACTATACAAAACCTAGTTATGTAGCAAAGATTATTTGTCCGATTTTTATATGGTTCATGGATTGATATCTATTTTTGATAGTTTAGTTGGTTTATTTATATAGACAAAGGACGATAGTTCGGGAGCCGACGAGTAGTTCTCATTTGGTTTATTTCCCGTGTTGCATCCTCCACATACACTAGCTAATTACCTGATAATCAAACCCGTACGTGTAACAATGGGAAATCGCTATAAGATTTGCCCTGATCGTTCTCTGATGATACGGCCGATATGGTGGGCTTACCTCACCACCTAGCTCGCTCTTAAGCTTCCACATCGTACCACAAAGCGGCGCTTTCTTATCCATCAATTATATTATGCTTTGATTAGTACCATGCTTTCCTGACACCATCGATCGTGGGTGGCATGTTCTTCGTCTGCCGTCATCTTTCAGAGTTTTCAATCTCCGAGACAAACAAAAAAAGCAAGAAAAGCTTCAGCTCGGGCACCCAAAAAGAGAGAAAATTGCTTGCTTGACCCAAAGTATTTTGGTAATTGTTTATTTGTTCCAAAGTATTTTATGTATACTGGACTGCCCAAAGTGCTCGAAACAATCGCTCTATTGCTCTTTTTTTAAAAAATATCTGGTTGTATTTTAGCAATCAAAATGAGATGGAAAGACTATCGTATCCCTCCTATATATCTCTATAGTTACTAAGACACAAGAAAGACTAACGAGTGCTCTTCCGCTGTTAAGCAGAAAAGACCATCGAGTGCTCTTATGCTATTATGCGCGCGTCAATTGAAGTAATATTTCTACGAGGAGAAGCACAGAAGCATGTACATACACATTAATATGTGACAGACATGTCACTCACAATGATCAATTATGAGCCTAAGGCTTTGTATGTTTCAACTTAAAGTTACCGAAAGTTTTGATCCGAAAAAGGTGTGATCCATTAAAAGAGATCTTAGAAGGATATTCCTTGTGAGTGCTCTTCTGCTATTATGCGCGCGTCAATTGAAGTAATATTTCTACAAGGAGAAGCACAAAAGCATGTACATACACATTAATATGTGACAGACATGTCACTCACAAGGATCAATTATGAGCCTAAGGCCTTGTTTGTTTCAACTTAAAGTTGCTGAAAGTTTTGATCTGAAAAGGTTGTGATCCGTTAAAAGAGGCCTTAGAAAGTCTTAAAAAAGTATTTTATTGATTACGAAAAAGTATTTAAAACTAAACAAAAATGATTACAAAGTATTACATTATTTGTCTAGTAAAAAGACAAGAAATTTTAATTTAATTTAATTTAATTTATGCTAAAAAAACAAGGCCTAAACGAGTTTAAAAGCACGTGAATAGTACAACACATGCATAGTTTACCGGTCTAATGAAATAATTTGACCTAAATTCCACCTATGTTTGAAAGCTTAATTTATCTTAAAAGCTTTGAACAGTACTGCAGCTATTTACCAAGAAAATCCTCCTTAATTTTGATTCAGCTGCTGCCTCTCTTGCTTGGAGTTCATGATCACTAGAGAGCTATGGATGGGAGAAAAACAGCTCGAGATTTCGAGTTCAGTTCCAAAAAGAGAACATGTACAATGCCAGCCTTTGAAAACTTCTTTGTTTGAAAGGTGAAGTCTTTGACCACCTGCATGAAATGTAACTGCCCAGCACTAAATGTGTTAGATGAACTGAATGGCAAACTGGTTTTGTACTGGAGATGGAGTGATTAATAGCTTCGCATCAGCGCATGACATCGATCGATCGAAGTCAGTGGCGGCAAGCAAGAACCGTTTCCCCTTGCCTGGCTGGCTGTCGGGACGCGCCAAGCTGCCGCCTTTTTGACCATGGAGCGATGGGTTGAGCTGGTGGAGGCGACGACGCCGACGATCTCTATCTGCGATCCAAGCGCAAGAATCCAAGGCCGGAGTAATGGCGGCAACCACCTCTTAAGGATTCACCCGCGGCCTCGACCTCGGCCTCGCATCATACCATCGCTGTCGCTGCCTCGATCCTGCCATTGCCGCGGCTTTGCCTTTGCTCGCCTCCCATGGCGGCCATGGCGTTTCTCGCCAAGCTTGTCCGCGTCGCCGGTCTCGCCTTCTTGCTGATGGCGGCGCAGGGCGCGGCGGCGGCGGCGGCGGCAGTAGGCCGTGAGGGGAGCTCGCCGCCGGCCGTCCAGGCGCCGCCGCTCTCGCCGCTGTTCCCTCCGTCGGCGCCGTCCGACCGGTGCAACTCGGTCGTCACCCACCACCACGAGGTGATGCTGGTCGGCCGCCGCCTCGGGTCGCCGTGATGCCGCCGGCTGGCCACCTGAGCTCGCGACACCAGCTCGACCGCCGGCGCCGATCACGGCTGCACGGCATCGTCAGTTAACTCTTGCTCAGTTGCTCTTGCATGAGCAAACCAGATCGCCGTGATCTTTTCGTCGTCTTCTCGTTCTTGCATGGGGAGGAGTGCTTCTATGCTCAACTGGAGAGATATTAGTCTAGATTTCTAGGCTTCTCAGTTCTGAATTCGCCGTAAAATCTGCACAAGTTTCTTTTCAGTGGAGAAGCGAAGCATTTTCTCACCTAATATTTGAATGATTTCTGTCAGTTGGACGCGCCTGTGCTTCGCTGTGCTGTTGAGTTAGTATGGCTTGCTTGCTTCTTAACGAACTCTTAGCTACCGCTTCAGATGAATCATCATATCATCCCATTTTGTTTTGATCGTGCCGCTGCAAGGAGTGCTACGAGGAGTAATTTGTGTTCAGTTCGAGATGATTGGTTTGCCACAAGTTATTAGAACTCGGCACAAAGTTCAGAACCTGCGGATATATACCTAATTATTTTCTAGCTAGGTAACAATTAATAACAGATGCAACATATATATAACAAATTAAACACGCCACAATATAACAAAATAAGCAAAGAATTAAGAGCAGCAATACAAAAAAGTGCAAAGAAAAAGAGACTTCAATGTCATTATCCAGAAAATCCGAAAAAAGTGCAATTACCATCTATTCCAAAACCACACCTTAGATCCCCCCCCTCCTATCTAAGATCAGCGAGGACCTTAGAGCTTGGGGCTTAGTTGTTTTCCTTTGCGGAGATGGTTTAGCTCTTGTTTCCTGCCCATGTATATTAAAAAGCAGCGACAAGCGAAGGTAAACAACCGCTAGCCGGAGGAGAGGGGAGGGAGTGGATGTGAGGGTAAAAGCGACGTGGCAACGAAGAGTCAGGAGGAGATAGAGGGAGAGAGGAAGGACTTGCTTGTTTTCGAGGGAGAGTGGATGATTTTTTAGAAAAAGACCGTGCTAAAGGTGAATATGCACGAATCTCGATGCAAGTTTCGACGGTGTTGAGGGAGCCCTGCTTAGTCAACAGGTAGAGGTGGAGGAAAGCAAGATATATTAATCGATCATGTGGGAAGAGTGAAAAAATAGAAAGAAAAAAGTTATGTTGAATTTTATTTGAATAGAAAGCACATTATTAATTTAAAAAACATTGGCAATTCCGACGACGACAGATTATGAGAGGACAAGATACATCTTCATATGCACAGCGTTGTAATACTTGAGCCATCTCCTGCAGTCTTCCTCCGGCTATCTTCCGCAAATTTGTAAAGGAAATAAATGATCAAAATTAGGTGGGTATAATGCAAGACAATGGTTTGTCGGGACGGACGCATGCATTATTTTGCATTGTTTAAAAACAGAGGGTGTAATGCAGGCTATGCAGTACCTTTTTTTCTTTTTGATACAATCGATGATTCGCCACCATGCGTCTGCATCTTCATTTTCGTCTTCGTCTTCGTCTTCGTCTTCAGCTTCGCCGCCATCCACGCCCTTCACCTTGAGAGGAGCTCCGGTTCCGTCGCCGCGGTTTCCAATTCCATGGCACTCCAGCTACCGTTATGCCCTAGGAGACTAGGTGTAGGCTGGACAAATTCCATTGCTGCTTGGGTTGGGCTGCACAATGTCCTGCTGCCTAGGATCCATGGTTCGGCCCGTTTTTGTTTTTCTTTTTTTGACAACCCGTTTTTGCTTTTCGGCATGGCGGTGGAGGCTGAAGCAAATGGTCAAATTCATAAAGATTAAAGAAGATGGGTTTTTTTTTTCCCGCCATACAACTGTTAGATGTTCTAAATCGTTTCAAAATATAAGGTGGGCTTGCATTCATCATCGTTTGTAACTTTTGACTAATAATAAAGCTAAAAACATATATATCATATTTTATGTTATGCGTGTAATATAGTTGGATCCATATTTGAAAAAACTTTCATTAGCATGTTAATTTTGTATTAATTTTGTGATTTATATTTGAAAGTACTTTTATTTGCTGATGATATCTTATGAAAAAAATAACGGTTAAAGTTATACGTTGAAGACCGTGTCAGAAAAATATAACGTAAACATCTTATATACATTTGTGGTGGAGTTGCACTCATAGGTACATTCCGGATGCCAAAACTATGTGAAACATAGCACAGATCTTTCAGCCACTTATTTCGCTTGCCAAACAAAATCTTTGTCCCTCATGTAGCCAATACAACTGTACGAGTCGGGGATAAAATCCTTCCTAGTGGATGTCAGCAGAACTGCAAGGCGTATTCAAGTTCCTTCTCATCAGCACAGTTGTAACCCAACTGATACGCACGGGCTGTTCATAGCATAAAAAAAGGGATAAGTAACTATGTGATGAATCAATGATCCGGCGTTCACAGCCTTCCACATTCTATTAATGAAAGATCCAATACTAAAAAAAAATACAACAAAAGCAACAAATCACAAACTATTAATGTGAGAATAAAAATGTTCATATACTGCTACGAAAGCAACAATCAAAGACTGTTATTGTGTAAGCATGCCGTTCAATGGCCGTGCAACATCTTCCTTAGCAACGTTGCCCCCTTCCCCAACATGATCCGTCATTCAAAAGCAGCACAAACAAGTGCTTGTATTTCTAACTAGTCTAAGAAAATACCATAAGCTACTTTGTTGAAAATCTCACATAGCTACCCGTTAACCCTCAATTTACTCTTTCAATAAAGTGCATACAAATGATGGGAAAAGATGTTATCATATTTAAAAGTATATTAGTACCAAATCGTCCAGATCCCATAAATGGCTCGGCTTCATCAGTCACACCATCTTGTTGCTGATCCTAAAATTTAAAAAGTAAAAACAAGGTGAAATTCAGAAAAATTTGTTGAATTGTTGGAAAATGAAGTGCAGATCATGGAGAAGATTGATCTGAACCCATATGATGTGCATTTTTACAATGAGATGGTTACTGCATTATTTACGGATAACCAAAGAGTCTCCACATATTGGGACTTACAGTATCATAAGTGTCCCATTCATCATCAGGGCACAGCCATCTCTCAAAACAGTGCCCAGATATCGTGCAAAGAAGCAATCCACTAGATTGGTCCAAGATAAATTCACGACAAGCGTCGTCGCAAACTGAAACAACAGAAACCAACCATTTCAGGCACATGCAATTACATATAACCAGATAGTCTGACAGAAAATACAGAATTACCATGGACACGACCGGTCTTCTCACAAATGTAAGCATCGCCAATCCGGGTGTAAGAACAAGTATTTCCAGAACAAGAATGCCCCTTGACCAAATCATCAGTCAGGCCTCTGCTGCTTTTCCAACTAGACACCTGATCAGCTATTGTTTTATCTAGAATAATCTTGTCGTCATTGACCTACAAATTTCAGATGACAAACATTTAACTTTTGCCAACGTAAAGACAATTTATTTCGTATGTGAGGCGACTACAACACAAAAAAAGAAAAGATAAAAAAAACAAAGGCTTAAAATTAGTGATTAGTTGATAACCTCTGAGGGAAGAGGAGTTTGAGTCCTTTTTGAAGCCTGCATCTGGATATAGTAATCCCTGAATTCTGTAGGCGTATTCCTCACAAATTCAACCATCTCCTCGCTATCTCTCTGGAAGTAAGAACAACAATAACAAGATTAGCAAGTTAATGCATACAACTGTAGTAACAGACAAAAGGAACATGCAGCTAGTTTGCTGGGTATGGCTGGACAATACACAACCATTAGTTTTGTGCATTCAATTGGTTGTGCTCAGCGTTACTGGGACACTGACACAGGAGTTGGAATCCAATTCAGATTCAAGGTGTCTGATTCAGCAAAAAGGACACAGGAAAGCTACTTGAAAATTGAATTGGGTGTTAGAATCATACTCGGATTCAGGTCCCCTATTTGTCCAAAAAAATTGGAACATGGGTGTCCAAGAAACATTGTGGACTTGTGTTTTGTAAACCTTTATTTCAAATTATGTCGCAATTCCCATATAAAAAAGACATGTGTTTTACTACTGTAGCTTATGAACTACTGATCTTTGAAGCTAATTTTGTGTAAAGTAATATTTTATCTCCTTGACCTCAACACAGATCGAATTATAAGTAGTGATGTGATATAGATATGATTACCTGGATATAAAGGTTCTTCCAAGCACACTCCCTGAGTTTAGCATTGGATGACAGTCCCCACCTCATGCAATATCTTAAAAAATAATAAAAGAGGATCAAACTTGTTAGTCTAGTCGAACTGTACCGGATACAAACAACGGATCACATGGACAGCCATAGCTATCTTACAGGCGTCGCCAAAGGGTCTCATCGGAAGCGGCAGCGTTCATGAACCGGCAGACGAGGGCACATGATATGAGATCCTCTGAGGAGAGGAACTTGAAGATCTGCAGGAACAGCTCTGGCGGGATGTTGCAGAACATGCCCGTGTCGATCTGAGGCTGCACGTCAGCCACAGCCTTCCCCTTCCCCTTCCCCTTCGCTCTCTTCACCCTCTCCTCCTCGCTGCCGCTGCTGCCATCTCCGTTAGACTGCGAATCTTGCTTCCTCTTATTCCTCTTATTCAGATCATTTTTCACAGGGTTCTCCTCCTCCTCGTCCTCCCTCTGCTGCAATCTTTCCCAAATCAAGCCCAGATTCGCACACGTCAACGAAGGCAGGGATAGATGGAGGGCACTTACATCGAGAGGATCCCCCGCACCTGATCCGGAGAGGATCTCGGACTCGAGGAAGCTGGCGAGGCCGTCGACGTCGTCGTCCTCTTCCTCCTCGCCGCCGGCGGCCGCGCGGCCGTCTTCCACCTCCAGACCTGGAAGCTCTTCCTCGGGAAGGCGGTCAGCCACCGGAGCATCCGCCGCGCCATGCCCGTCGGCCATGCTCGACGCTCGTACGCCTCGTCGCCGGCGGATCGCCGCTCCTCCCTTCACAGTTTACCCTAACGAAAGGCAGGCATGGATGGAGGGTGGTTGGATGCCACGCGAGAACCACCAGAACAACGGCGAGATGGGCTGAATCTCTCCAGGGCCCAATTGACCACCGATCCGTGGCGTATGAATCTGGGCTCAAAATTAGGCAGAAGATCAGGCCCACGGTTTCCCTTCACTTCGAAGTTCCAAGAGGGATGCTATCCTTTCCGAGCAGGTGGCTGAAAATCAGTCATTTGAGTGACATAGGCCCTGTTCTTTTCGGCTTAAAGGCTTAACAACTTATCTATATTTTGAAATGACAAATGATTTTAAGTTTTTTGAGTCCATTTTTTTTGCTGTTTTCTAGGTGGATTCTCACTCTTTAAAAAGCAAGTCAAACGAAATGGATCCAAATCTCGAGACTACCTCGAAAAGTTCTCGAAATTCAGTTATTTCAATCGTTCAGCTATTCAACCGTTCAGATCAACACAAAAGAACATGACCATAGACTCGTATGTATCCACGTTGTTTCCTACGTAAGCGACCTCGACGAGATGGCAATAGATGTAGGGCGTTGTTTCTTCGGCATCGAGTTGAATCTGTAAGCTGCCATATCTTTTTCTTGATATCGGTCTTTATAATTTTCTTCCATGTGTAGGCACGAGAGGAGACAGGGTTGATGGTGGTACTGAACTTTAACGATGTTTTCACCGACGGTGATTGAATTATGAACAGTTGTGGATGCTTTCGTCTTGTCTTTTTATATTTGAGCCCTTTGAAATTGTGGCCCTCATGTGAAAGGGTATATTTAGTCGGAATGAAATGTTCTGTTTCTAAAAAAAATGAGAAAAACAGATATAAACATATCATACGAGATTCTGAATTTGTTTATTATTTGGAAAAAGCTAGGTATTTTGCCAGATTCAAGCAAGAGATGTGACAAACTGGTTGTCTCCAACATCTCGTGCCAAAATTGAGTGAGTGTGTGTGTAGTGCAGAGTGCAGTGCGATCGTTACTCCCCCCACTCGGCGGTGTCTTGATCGTCGCCAATTGACCCGCATCCTACCGCGATCCCGACTCGTCGGCGGTGGAATCTGAACCGTGGGCGTGGCTGGGCGGCGGCGAGCCCTCGAAGAGCTGCCTCCGGAGCACGTCGTGGAGGCCGTCGAAGAGCCGCCTCTTGACGGAATCCATGGCCCACTCCACACGGTTGAGCAGCTCCGTCGAGTTGCTGTTGTACACGAAGAGGCCGTTGTAGAGGTCGAAGCTGTCGCTGCAGGTGTTGTCGACGAGGCGGAGCAGCGTCTCGTAGCCCTTGGTGTTGATGGGGGTGGGCTTGAGTTCGAGCATGGCGAGCACGCGGCCGACGGTGTGGGTGAGGAACTGCGTCTCGGCGGCGTGCGCGTCGTGCTCGGCGCAGGACATCTCCACCATGCGGCACCCCTCGCGCGCGAAGACGTCGAGGAAGGCGTCGGCGCGGGCGCAGCGGGCGGGGGTGTCGCCGACGCGGACCTTGTCGAAGACGAAGGGGAGGCCGCCCCAGCCGTCGCGGGCGGACTCGGGCCCGAACATGGGGTGGGTGCAGACGATGTCGAACTCCTCCGGGAGAGAGCTGAGGAGGAGGTTCCTGGGGAACTCCTTGACGGAGAGCACGTCGGCGAAGAGGGTGTCCCGGCGGAGGCGGTGCACGGGGAGCGAGCGTAGGACGGCCTCGGCGGAGAGGATGGAGGTGGCGAGGAGGACCACGTCGGGGTGGCACTCGCAGAGGTCGTGCGGGTCGGGAAAGAAGGACGCGCCGAGGGAGGCCGCGGCGGTGGCGTGGTCGGAGCGGGAGTGGGCCAGCACGGTGTGCCCCTGCCGCACCAACGTCCGCGCAAGGAACTGCCCGTAGTTGCCGAACCCCACCACGGCGATCCTCAGCCGCTTCACCTCCGCCGCCACCTCCTCATCCTCAACCGCGCGGGGCTCGTGGTCGAACGGCTGCCGTGCGGCGGCGGCACCGCCCGTGGCGCGGAGACGGAGCGTCGCGGCAATCGGTAGGCGCGGCCACCGGCATTGCGCGGCGCCGCCTACACTGAGCAATCGGAGATTGGTGGGAGCGGCGGGTGGTAGGCGGTGGAGGCGTACGGAGGAAGACGTCGCCATGTCCCGTGTCCCGTGTCCCGTCCGAGCGGCGGCGGCGGCGGCCACGGCCACTCTACTGATCTAGGTTTCGAACAAACGAGGAAATGGAAGCCTCTGATGTGAGTGATGGGCATGGGCCGGAACTGGCCCATATTGTCCCATCGGCCCAGCACATAAAGCAGTGGATGAAAAGGCCCAGTTCGAGGTGGGGTGAGACGAGAGAGAATTTGGGAGTCGCGATTCGCGAATAATTTGGGGATTGGGAGTGGCGGCCGGCGGCGAGGCGATGGAGGAAGAGGTGACGGGAAGCGGCGGCGGGGGGGTGGGGAGGAAGATGGCGGCGGGGGAGGTGGAGCTGAAGGAGAAGTCGGGGACGGCGTGGAGCCACTCGTACCTGAACCAGAAGCCGTGGCACCCGCTGTCGTACCCGAACCAGCGGCGCAAGTGGATCGCCGAGCAGATCCACGCCAACCGCGCGCGCCGGCAGGAGGAGGTGCAGCGAGAGTTTGCGCAGGAGCAGGAGTTCTTCCGCCAGACCGCCCTCTTCTCCAAGAAGGACCAGGAGAAGGTGCCTGCCCTATGCATACATCCATCAATCCATGACCCCTTTGATCTTGTATCGTCATCGACAGGTTCATATTGCTAACATTTAAGCTAAGCAACTCCTGCTGCTGCTGCTGTTGTTCATCCCATTCTGTTGTCAACATCGCTAGTAGCCATTGTGTCGTAGGGTGAAATAGTGCATGGATTTGGTTGTAGGATTTTCTTGGCTTGTAATCCTGCAAGGTGCTGAGATTTTGCCCAAATGGAGACTCAAAGGTGGATCAGTGCCAATCAGATTGCATAGTTGGTCCCTCACTTGCTGCCAATGGAGCAGATATTATTTATTTTGCCTAATTTCACTCAAATTTCAATTTGATGCCCCTGTTAATGGCACAATGATCTGCACTTGAAATAAGTATTCCCCCTCAATTCAGTGTTGACTGCTGACATGTATGTTAAATACAAACTATGATTGTATCTGAGAGCTGTTGTAATTCTGCAGAAGCTTTTATGCTTCCATAAAAACCTGAATGCTTCGATCTTTATGGTATTGTTATCAATCATGTAGAATTGGTGTTAACATTCAATTTGTTTTGCAACTTCAGATGGAAGTAATGAAAGCTGTAAGTTTTATGTATGTTCGGCCACCTGGATACAATGCAGAGAGTGCAAAAGCTGCTGAAATTGAAGATGAGAAGAAGAAGTTAGATCAAGGGGATGCCAAACAAGGTTCTGCAGCTGCAAGTACCTCTTCAATGTAATATGACAATTTTTGCCTTTTGTCGAGGATATTTTGGTTTTTCAGCCGTGTGATTTCCAAGACTGATCGAGCAAACCACAAGTTTAGTGTCCTGTTATCCTTGGACTGCTTCTTCATTGTAGATGTTATCTTTGTTTCAGGCCTGACAAGGTGCTTGACAAGACTCAGTTAGGATCGGATAAGAAAAATAGGCCGAAAGATGTTTTTGGCCGGCCATTGCCAACGGAACAAGAATTTGAAATTCTGAAAAATGCTCCAAGGTACTTCAATTTCCTATTTATGGTCATATTTCTTTACCAAATATTGAACTATGAAATATTAGATTTCCTCCTTTTCCGTTCTGTCATAAACAGACAAAGAAGATAAGAGAATTGTCGCTGTTTTTATTCTACTTTTTTTCCCTTTCATTTGTCATTTGTCCATGCTTTGCAATTTTTTCCTGAAATAGAGTATTTATATGCTATGCTTAGATTACTTTTAAGCACCATTTTAAGATTCTGCATGTGTTCTCTTATTATCAGGTTGGAAACAGGGGCACCTGTGAGGATTAAACCATTTGGAGTTGAAGTTCGTAATGTAAGATGTTTAAGGTGTGGAAACTATGGTCATCAGAGTGGTGATCGGGAGTGTCCCTTGAAGGATGTGATCATGCCTAATGAGGAGAGTCGGCTGAAAAGGGATGACCCACTTACAACCATGATGGCACAGACTGATTCAAGTGAGGTTAGATTTTTCTCTTCAAAGTGAACTTGATGTTGCAATTTACATGAAATAGGAAACTCTTTATAACACCTTGCAAATCGCGAGTTGTATCTACTGATTTTATTGTTGGTTTGACTTTTTTTCTTAATATTTCCATATTACTGGTTGCTGGTTATATTCAATCAAGGATTGCATCTTTTCCTGTAGCATTGGTCTGTATGTGTGCTAGTTTTATTGTGCTTTGTTCTTCTAAAGGTTAATGGTCTTGACACCTTGTTTGTTGAATGGAGTATGGTAGGCAATTATGAACTTGTGATGAGCAAAATATTTAATCAGCATTCATTTTAAAGAAACATAATCCATGGTCTTGTTAACAATATAGATGCAAATACGTATCCATCCAATGGCAACACTGTACATATATTTTTTGCCCATTTGCAGCCTTTGAAGTGGGAGCTTAAGCAAAAGCCAGGCATGAGCCCTCCTCGAGGTGGATACAACCCAGATGACCCAAATCAGCAGATTGTAGCAGAGGATATCTTCGACGAATATGGGGGTATGACTTGTAAAAATGGACAAAATCCATCTTGCCAAACTTCTATCGTAGTACTAATGTTGTTAACTCTTTAGCTTATTGAATGCTTAACATCCTGCCTAATTGCCTTATTGAATGCTTAACATCGTAGGATTTTTGGGTGGTATGGACATTCCATCCCTCCTTTCCAATTTTTCGGCAAGTAGATCGAAGAAAAAGAGTAAAAGCAGGCATAAGCAGTCTGACCCTGCTGCTCTAGCAGAATCCAGAATGCTGAACAACAGTTATGATTCATCTTCAGACTCTTATCCTGAGAAGAGCAATAGAACATCAAAAGGCAAGAGAAAGAAAAAATACATGTCTGAGTCACCATATTCTGACGCTGAGGTGGATGCTGGAAAACACAAGCACAAGTCGAAGCGCAAGCATAAGATAAAACATGTACCAGAGTCCTCTTCTGGTTCAGAAGCCGAACTTGATGAAGGTACAGGGAGGCATCCAAAGAGGGAGCATACGAAGAAGAGAGGGGAGGAAGAAACTGCAGCATCTTCCTTCTCTAAAGAGAAAGGATACAAGGAAAAGAAGAAGCATTTATGGCGATCAAGGGAGAAACATTCCTACAGTGACTCGAGTTCTTCTGAGAGTAAGAGGAATTCAACTCAACGGAAACGAAGTGCCAGGCATTACTTCATTGATTCAAGTTCTTCCGAGAGCAATGGACATTTAAGGAGATCCAGGGAAAACAGATACAACGACGACCCAAATTCTCCTGAGAGCAATCGGCAGTCACGGAAATCAGAGGAGCACTATGCTGATTTGAGCACATATGGAAGCAACGGGCGCACAAAGAGACCGAGGGATAAGCGGCATTATACTGAATCAAGCCGTTATGAAAGCTATAGGCATTCAAGGAGCTCGAGAGAGAAACGACACTACTCTGATTCAAGTGCTACCGAGTTTTCAGACTTGGATCGGCACAATATTCGCCGTCACCACAGAAGAAAATGAGCAGCAATATCTATGATATGCATGCTGCATCTTCATATGATATGACTCCAGATGTTCCTGTGATGGCATTAGATATTTATAGATACACATACGTGGTCCCTTTCTCCGGATCACCATGGTCCACGGGGTGTGTGCGGCTGCCACCTTGGATAGTAATGCATACTGTGTGTGCTTGGAATGCGTCGTGTGAGGGAACTATTGTTGTGCTCTATGTGTACTTTGTAGCCTTGCATTTGATACGTCTACTTATCTGATCTCTCACTGACTCATTGTGTGTTTTGACTTGCTGAACAAGCACATGCTCGAAAAACTATCCTCGTACTGTCTCTTTGTTCTTTCCAACCTCTAGCGAAATCTCGTTAAGCTCTTGATCGACCGTTGAAAATTATATTCTTGCCTTGTTAAAAACTGGTATCCATTTGCGTCCTAGGCCCAATACTGATGGATCTTTCATTGATTTGTTGATTGCTGAAGTGGATGCCCACATCCGCACATTACAGTGACATGGCATCCATATGGGTGTGCCACATCAACCATTTCCCCAACTTATTTCTCCCGATCTCTTGGGGCGCTCTATCTCCCCGCATGCTTTGCGTCTAAAGGCATCGTTCTTTTCAATTTAAATTAAATTTAGCTCGTTATTTTTACAAGCATAGTGTTTTGTAGTAATTTTCAGAGATTTAAATTTAGCTCGTTTAGCTCGTTATTTTTACAAGCATCGTTCTTACAACTTCAAAATAATTCTATATAATTTTTTTAGACTTTTTAAGACCTTTCTCAAGATAACCTTTTCTAATTAAAATTTTTAGCTACTTTCAACCGGAAAGAACAAAGCCGAAAGGATATTAAGGTTGCTGTTGGGTTCGATCAAGCAGGTGAAAGGCCAATTAAGACCTACAAGTCCTAGAATGGCAGCGTACAAAGTGAAGCATCGCTACAGTAGAGACGGGAAGGCAGCGCGCCAAGACAACAGAAAGTCAGAAACAGCGGCTGGGCGCTGGGCGCTGTCTCCTTCCCGGCTTCCCCTGCTGCTGCTGCTGCTGCTCTCTCTCTCTCTAGACCTTTTATCCAATGTTGAGCTCCCTTATATATATCCGTGCATGGCGAGTTGGCCAGGAACCGTACGTAACAAGAGCATTGTGCATGCATATGATATGACGAGCTAGCATGCCGAGGAGTTTCTTGATGGAGAGCTAGCACATCATTTCTTTAATTGATGGAGGGCAGGTCCCAGTCCCGCTGGCGTGTAGCCGCGCATGCCGGCCGCCGTAGATGAAGCGGCGGCGGCGCCGCCACTCCGATGTGTGTTGGCGGTTGCAGAGAGCATGGAAGCGGTGGTCCGTGGCTGGACGAAGTAGAGGGCGTCGCCGACAGGGAGGGAGACGTACGGACGGCGGGCGCATATACCAAACCTTTTCATCCACTGCTTGTGTACCGGGATAGAACGAAGGGATACCACCCATATTGTATTTGTATTCGTATATTTTGGACGCAGATAATAGTACCTAGATATGGATTCAGACACATATGGGCCTTGTTCTTTTCAGCGTACCATTGCATTGGCGTATTACTGTAGCAAATTTGAGAGCCCTCGAAATAAGATCTAAAAATTATAAAAAAATAATTAAAAAATAGTTTTAGAATCTTTGAAAGAACTACTAAAAGTCACGAAAAAATCGTCGCAAATTATGACAACATATAGGCTATATAAAAATAACAAATTTGCTACAGTAATATGCAACGTTACGATACGCTGAAAAGAACAAGGCCCATATGTGTCTAAATCCATATCTAGCTACTATTATCTGTGTCCAATCGTGTTATGAGATCAATCAAGTCGTGATTACGCCAAAATCTCTCACGCCTTAATGGTATCAAGAGGGTTTCTTTCCAAAACCTCCACCTTCCGCACCCCTGCGTGTCGCCATGGCCGGCGACGCCACTACCAACGACGCCGCGCGACGCGCTGAAGAAGCGCGCCATCACCACCGCGCCGCCTGGGTCGCCCTCGAGCAACAGTTCATGGGCAACCGCGAGACTCGTGTCCTGCTCGTCGACACCGAGTTTCGCACCCTCTCGCAGGGGAACCTCTCCATCTCCGACTACTGCCGGCGGCTAAAGACTCTTGCCGACTCCCTCATCGAGTTGGGCGAGTCGGTCTCGGATCGCACGTTGACGATCAACGTCCTGCGCGGTCTGAATGAGCTTTTCGAGTATATGCGCCCAATCTTGAAGCGGCAGCGCCCCCTCCCCACGTTCGCCGAAGTGCGCTCCAATCTGCTACTTGAGGAGCTCTCCATGGCATCACCGTCGCCATCGCCGCCACGGCTCTCGTCGCCGGGCACTCCGCCACCAGCACGCCTGTCCCTCCCTCTGGCTCCGTGCCCTCTGGATCAGTCGGGGGTGGTGGCGGAAACCGTTTCCATCCCCGCGGGAACGGCAAATGCAGTGGTGGCCCCGACGCCCTGACCGGCAGTGGCGGCTCCAGCGCCCAGACCAGCGGCGCTCCGACGGCGGCCCAAGGCACTGCTGGCGCCGTCCTGGCGCCTATGGGCGACCCCTGCGTGGCCTACTCCTGGTGCCTACGGGCTACCTCCCGGAGTCTACGGGCCGCCTGTCCTCGCGCCACTCCCGCAGGCCGCGCCTATCGCCTAGCCTACCCAGCAGGCCGGCGACGGCTTTGGGCCCTAGGATCAGCAGGCCCTCGCTGGGCCTTCAGCACCATGACTCTAACTCCCCCGGCACCAACCGGTGATTGGTACATGGACTCTGGTGCTACTTCACACATGGCTTCCCACTCTGGTATCCTCTCCCATTCTCGCCCCCTTCTTCTTCTACTCCTTCATCTATCATTGTTGGGGATGGGACCTTGCTACCTATCATTGCCACTGGGTCCACTCTTGTTGGTAATCTCCGCTTAGATGATGTTCTTGTTTCCCCTCACATCATCAAAAACCTTGTCTCTGTTCGTCAGTTTACCACCCACAATAATTGTTCTGTTGAGTTTGACCCTTTTGGTTTTCTGTGAAGGACCTCAGGACCCGGAGCGTGATCACCAGGTGCAATTGCTTCGGGCCTCTCTATCCGCTTCACCTCCCACCGGCCTCCTCCACTCCGCCATGTGTCCTCCTCGCCAGTGCCTCTCCTCAGCTGTGGCATCGCCGCCTCGGCTACCTTGGCCAGGATGCCCTATCCCGCTTAGCTAGCACCTCTTCCATTACTCGTAATAAAGGCATTTTGGACAACGCTCTCTGTCATGCGTGTCAACTTGGCCTCCATGTGCGCCTGCCGTTTCCCATTTCCCACTCGCGTGCTTTACGTAATTTTGATCTAGTACACTGTGATCTTTGGACATCTCCAGTGCCTAGTGTTTTCGGTTTTAAGTACTACCTTGCCATCCTCGATAATTGTTCCCACCACCTGTGGACGCCCCCTCCGTCTGAAGTCCCACAAGTTTCCTACCATTGCGAACTTTTTCTCTTTGTTGCCACCCAGTTTGGCACCACCATTAAAAGTATGCAATGTGATAACGGTCGCGAATTCGACAATTCGTTCACCCGTGCTTTCTTTCTCACCCATGGCGTCACCCTCCGTATGTCATACCCCTACACATCACAGCGGAATGGCAAGGCTGAGCGCATGTTTCCCTCCTCTTCCAGGCTCATCTCCCTCCTACTTACTAGGTTGAGGCCCTCCACACTGCCACATATGTCCTCAACCGCCACCCCACTAAAACCTTACAGTTTTTCACTTCCCACTTTGCGGCACCCCTCCCTCCTATACGCACCTTCGGGTCTTCGGCTGCCGGTGTTACCCTAACACTTCTGCCACTGCCACCCACAAACTCTCCCCTCGCTCCACCTTGTGCGTATTCCTCGGATACTCATCTGACCAGCAGAACCACTTAACATGAGTTGACGTGCGCAGGCTTCGACGTCGGGTGAGAGAGAGAGAGGCACAGCTCTCGTGGAGGAAGCACATTTCAGCTCTCCCCAAGGCCGGAGGCGAGAAGAGCCGCGCGAGGGGGTGAAGATGCTGTCGTCTTCCGCCTCCACCCTCCGCCTCCACCAACCAGCCCGATCCCATCGCCGCCACCCGCCGGCTCCGGCGAGCCACCGATTCCAGCCGCCGGCCTCCGCCGCCGGCGCGCCCCGCCGCGCTCCGTCCCTCCGCGCGCGCCCACACCGCATCCGCGCGCTGGACGCCGCCCAGCCGTTCGACTACGAGTCCCGCGCGGCGGCGGGGCTCCTGGAGGAGCGGCAGCGCCTCAAGATCGCCGTTGTGGGGTTCGGCAACTTCGGGCAGTTCCTTGCGCGCACGCTGGCGCGGCAGGGGCACACGCTGCTGGCGCACTCCCGCTCCGACCACTCCTCCCTCGCCGCCTCCCTCGGCGCCGCCTTCTTCTCCGACCCGCACGACCTCTGCGAGTGCCACCCCGACGTGGTCCTCCTCGCCACCTCCATCCTCTCCGCCGAGGCCGTCCTCCGCTCGCTCCCCGTGCACCGCCTCCGCCGCAACACCCTCTTCGCCGACGTGCTCTCCGTCAAGGAGTTCCCCAAGAACCTCCTCCTCAGCTCCCTCCCGCCGGACTTCGACGTCATCTGCACCCACCCCATGTTCGGCCCGGAGTCCGCCCGCGACGGCTGGAACGACCTCCCCTTCGTCTTCGACAGGGTGCGGGTCGGCGACTGCCCCGCCCGCCGCGCCCGCGCCGACGCCTTCCTCAACATCTTCGCGCGCGAGGGGTGCCGCATGGTGGAGATGTCCTGCGCCGAGCACGACGCGCACGCCGCCGAGACGCAGTTCCTCACCCACACCGTCGGCCGCATGCTCGCCATGCTCGAGCTCAAGTCCACCCCCATCAACACCAAGGGCTACGAGACGCTGCTCCGCCTCGTCGACAACACCTGCAGCGACAGCTTCGACCTCTACAACGGCCTCTTCATGTACAACAAGAACTCCACGGAGCTGCTCAACCGCCTCGAATGGGCCATGGACTCCGTCAAGAAGAAGCTCTTCGACGGCCTCCACGACGTCCTCCGCAAGCAGCTCTTCGAGGGCTCGCCCCACCCCTCCATCACCACCGTCCGGAAGTAAATCCATGGCGATGT